>CAKAOI010046718.1:0-19799 GCA_916701655.1 Sebastiscus albofasciatus
TTCATTGACCTTTGATAAACTGATGCATACATACAGCTTCATTATGATAATAATGTGATGCTGCAGAGCAGTGGCCCTGGAACTGGTAGAGACCATCACCTGCTCAAGGAGACCTCGGCAGGGCGGATATATGCCAAGAGGTCGTCTGTTGGCCATAACAACAACTTCTCATCCCGTCTAGTTTGCTCTAATTCTTTGCAGTTTATCGATTTTCCGTTTTGTTTCTTCGAATGATGGTTTGTAATCTGGGTGGGTAGATGAGTAGAAACCACTTATATATGCTAGTGTTCACGATAATGACGCATTGCGAAAGGCAAGTAGAGGAAGGGCTGGTTAGAGAGGAAGGAAAGAAAGAATGAAACGATGGGCTTGATCTAATTACCTGGTACAGATGGGGAGGGGTGGAGACGGGGTTGAAAAGGTCGAGTAGGAGAGAGGAGGAGAGGACGGTCAGGGGGACCTAGGGATGCATAGAAAGACGGATTGATCCGTTGACAGGCAGACATAGATAGAGAGATAGATGGAGGACAGATGATGGGCGGAAGACAGCAGCGAACAAGCCGGATAAAGAGATAACTGGGTGGAATAGGTTGGCCGCCAGAGGAGGAAACGGGAGGAGGGATAAAACAGATGGATAGAAGCAGTCGAAATGAAAAGACCATGAGACACGGTTGAACGGCAGGATGGATGAAAGAGGACTGAGGGATGACAAGAGGGATGGAGTGAAAGAGGGGGAAGAGCAGAGGGGAAAAGTAAACCACAGAGTGAGTCAGGGAATTATCCTTGTCTGGTGTTGTTAACTTGACACGGGCCACGCCTGAGAGGGAGACAGGCAGACAGACAGAGTGCAAGAAACGCTCCGAGAAGCAGAAAGAAAGTGTAAAAGATGAAGACAGAGGGGGACAAAGAAAGTGTTCAGTAGCACAGAAAGGAAAGATTGAAGGAGAGATAAAGACAACGTAAAACTGGAAGACACAAATGGAGCTTAAGGAGGAACATGAGAAGGTTCCACAAGAAAGATAAAACGCAGATTGGAAGCGAGAGAAAGAAACCGAGATCCATAGAACCGAATCATGTCTGAGCACAATGCTAAGCACTAAGTAAACACTGTCTCTATGTTATGTTTAGCATTAGCAGTCTGGAAGGAGACGAGGCCCAGCTCCAAGCCTGGGGCTCATTTTACCACAAGCCTCGATGTATTCCTTTGTATGTGCCATCTTTTTGATTGCATGAGTTTGAGCATTGCAAATGGCCTATCTTATCTGCCCTAATTTGGAAATTCATTGTAAACGGACTCAAACCGCATGGCCAGGCAGGCACAGCAGAACGTCCTGCCACCATTCAACTGATACTGTCCAGGATGGCGTAACTGTTTAACCACCACAATCTGAGCACAGCAATTCTGGCAGATATCGAACATGGCGCTGGTCCGTACAGTTACTGCGGTCGTACAAACAGAGGGCCAGGGATCGGTGCCAGTCCCTGGGATGTTTCTGAGCGATCCCTTGGTTGGTTATCTGGTGTAGAAACCAGAGAGCCAGGAAGGGCATTATGTTCAAGCCAGTTTTTGACGACGAGCTGAAATGGAGCCAGACCACGACATACTAATGTAAAACTAACGCTGGTAAAATGGCAAATTAATCAGTCACCTCAGTTTTAACAGTTAAGATTTGGCTTTGACATACAGATTTGATTGTTTGCAAGGTTTTGATTGTTAGATACTATACCTGTGTGTCTAGGAGATCAGGTTAAAGGCCCAGACACGCCAGCAACAACTAGACAACTAGCGGCGAAGAAGGCCGCCTGTTGCGTCACCTCATGTTGCCTTTGTCTTAGCCAAAAAGTTGCACTCGAACACATCGCAAAGACGACAACTGACAGCAAACTACCACGTACGTTCTGCGCCTGCGTGAGATGAAATAACTCTCCCTACCAGCAGGTAGCGGCAGTCTGTATTCGTCATTCAAAAAGGGAAACTGTAAGACCGAGGACGGCGGATATACAAGCCGTTGTTATGATACGTACACACGTACACAAAGCTGTGTTTTCCAACCATTTTCAAACCACTCTCCTTCTGGGACACCAAAAGATGCAGAGGTGGAAAGCAGAGGGAATTATAATGAAAATAAAAAAGAGATGGGTACAAGTGGGTGAGCTTTGGATGTGTAGAAAAAAAGAAGAGGGGGGAGAGAGAGTGACAGAAAGAGAGATAGGAGAAGGTGTACTAGTCCTTCACTGTGCCCTCATTAGCAACAGATGAGAGTGGTTATGCATGCCCAGTGTTAAATGAACATGTGTGTATGTGTGTAGGACAGAGATTGTGTGTGTGTGTGTTTGTTGCGTATTAATGTGCTGCCCTTTACTAATGCCACACTAATCTCCCAGCGGGTCAAAGAGAGCACATCTACTGTTATTCATCAGCGAGCAACAGAGGGAGGGATGTAGAGACGGATGGATACATGAGAGGAGAGAAGGATGATACAGAAAGGTGGAGGCAGTGGAAGTGATGGGTGGATGGATATAGTGGACAGACAGGAGACAAAGAGGAGACAGAAGAAGGGTGAGGAGGGATGATGATGGATGATTGGACAGGAGAAGATGGAAAGGGATACAGAGAAACGAACGTAGTAGTTTTAAGCCTAACCATGTAGTTCTTTCCTAAACCTAACTACCTAACTATAGACGTTCTGTTGCGTTGTTTGTTTTTTTACGTGACATTGTTACATCATTTTAACACAAACCATGATCTTTTTTCTAACATTAACCAAGTAGTTTTGTTGCCTAAGTCAATCGTTTCACAACGTTAACCACGTGGCATTGCGTTTCTGCAAGTGTGATATGAAACGTATTTTCGTCGCCATTCAACATATCTGTGGTTTGCAGAAACGTCCGATGCCAACATTTTTTCCGGCGACTGGGTTGGATAGAAGCACTACAAAGTTGAATCAACACTTCTGCAACATACAGTATCATGAGGACGTTTTTTCGCGAGGTGGTTACATTGGTTTTCATAACATTGCGCAGCTGTTCTTTTTATTGTCTCCACCATAAATACTCACAGTGTGTCCCATGCATCACTGTATAGCCAGTCTCCATACACACCAACACATGAACCCAGTTTCTCCTGATGTTTGGCCAATGAGCCAGTGGAGCACCGGCAACTACCATTTTTAAAAACTTGTTAGCCGTGTAAACAACAGACAACACAAAACACAGACAACAGCTCTTTAAAGAAATAAATGGAAAAGGTTCTTTCTTTTGCTTTAGTTTATATGACTGTGGCATATGAGTTGTTTACTTATTCTTAAATTACTAAAAAAGCTGAGTTCATGAAACATTGTGAACTAGCCAAGCAGCGACAGTCACTTCAGCGTTCCTACTGGCGGCTCGATTGCAAACAGAAAAAAAGCGTTTGAAGATATTTAGTTCTCGGGGGGAGCTCCCCAGAACTGATTGGTCCGAAAACGCCTATCGACGGTCACAATCATACAATTTGTGCCTACAGTTTTGTAGTTAGAAACAGGTCTTACAAAATGATTTTATTCCCAGATGTAGATGAGTAAAGTGACTGAATGTGTGACCTCAATCTGACTCTTAAAAACCGCCGAGCTGTGGTTAAAACAAACAGACGATCCTCGAACATTACAGGTTTAAAACGCTCAGAGGCAAATCAAACGTTCTAATACTGAAACATTATAGTCCTGAAACACCGAGAGCACTCATTCCTAGAGGTCGACATCAAAACGCTACGAATCCACTCCCGAAAAGTACAAATTTCATCTGAACCGGCCGTCCGGTTTTAATGAAAGCTGAGAAAAGAAAGAAAACAGTGAAGGAGCTCGCCGCTCAGCAGCTGCCGTCTCAGCAATGACTAATTGAGGTTACCACGGCAATATGGGACCGGGATGTCTGTCTGCTCAACATCATTTTAATCAGATTGGGCGGCTAAACACACACAGACACACACACACACACACACACACACACACACATACACAGCCTGACACACATGCTCATAAATGCATGCATGGAAGCATACACACCCATACAGACTCACAAACATGCAAATACATACAAAACACACACACATGCACGTATAGTGTGTAAAGACTACACATACACACACGCACTCACACACCACAAATGTGGTTTAGAGACATAGTAAGTAAATGATAGCGGTGCCTAATTAGATTTAACAGTGTAAGTGGATCTGCGTGGTTGTTTTTTGATCCAAGTATTTTTTTTTTTTTTTTCACTTTGAGATACAGTCAACGACCTGTAATTACTGCTGGGTTTGTATTTGATTCAGTTATATTAAAAACAAGCCAGTATTTTGGTTTTTAGGAAGTTCTTTTTTTGGGGGGAAGTTTATTTGTGTGTGTATGTGCTCATTCAGGGTGTATTTGATTCGGGACTGACAGGAAATTGACGTCCCTTGTGGGTTTGGGTGAAACATGATGAGAGAAAGAGAGAGAGAGGCAGTTGAAATCTGCTACGGCTGTGTGTTTGTTTTTTATTGAATTCCATAATGGGCTGCCTTTTACTGAAACACAAGGCCAACACACACAGTCGACTTCAAAGAACCTGAAATACACACTTGAGTATGCGCTCATACACACACACACACACACACACACACACACACAGATATATATTGATCCAAAAAGTACAAATTCTCCTCGTGCAGCATCCACAACAATATATACTTAAACATGTGGTTAATAAAGATAATATGTATTAATATGTTTGTATATTTACACGTCTCAGTGAGGTTCTGGAAAACGTCCACTTGTCAAAACACTGATGGAGCCTGATATTGGCAAACACTAGACACACGCACACACACACACACACACACACACTCCCCTGCAGGCCTGGCAGCTGCTCGGACATGGAAGCACTAAACCATTAGTCATCTACTGCCACCCGGTGGAGCTTTGGTGTCACAGCAGGTCCACAGCTCAGCTGTCTTTGAGAGGACCAATCTGAGTTTTAGACCATCAAAGTGGGGACATTTTGGCCAAACCTCACTTTGGGACAGACCTTCAAAGGCTTTTTTGAGGGTTCAGACTTGGTTTTAAAGGATCAGTATGTAACATGTAGGGGGATCTATTGGCACAAATGGAATATTATATTAATAAGTATGTTTTCTTTATTGTTAAATCACCTGATTAATAAGAATCGTTGTGTTTCCGTTAGTTTAGAATGAGCCGTTTCTATCTACGTAGGGAGCGGATCCTCTCCACGGAGTCCACCATGTTTCTACGGTAGCCCACAACGGACAAATCAAACACTGTTAACTTTTCCTGCTTTGGCCGGATGCAATAACGTTACTTGCTGCCGTCGCCGCCGCTCTCTCTCTCTCTTGCTTCACCACTCAAAATGACCTACGCTGCTCTTACAACAACTGGCTCTAGAGAGGGCCATTCACGTTTTTGTGTCGGCCACCGTAGCTCTCCAACACGCTTGGCACGCCGGAGAGGCTTCAGTTGGTTGCAATCTCCTCAACCTCACCGCTAGATACCGCCAGATCCTACACACTGCACCTTTAAGCTTCAGGTTAGAATAGGTTTAGGTTTAGGGCTGGGGTCAGCCATTTAGTTGTGATGGTTAAGGTTAAGTGTTATGTCAATAAGTGTCCTTACAAAGACAGAAGTACAAGGTTGTGCGTCTGTGTGTAAAATGTGCCAAAATGAGTTGCTGAGGTGTGAAAACAAATCCTCTGCCATGTGAGCTGCTTGTTTGATTTAACTTTCCAGACACTTGGATAAATTTAAAAAGGGATGAAGTGCTTCTAGAAGGAAAGCAGAGGAGCCCTAGAGGAGTACAAGACGTAGAAACTGCTGCTGTAAGGGAGGGAGGGAGAGGAGGACACAGCAGAGCAATAAGAGAAGGTGAGAGGATACCAGGAAAAATAAGGGAGGAAGAAGAAGATGAGGGAGAGGAAGGGGAGAAAGAAAGGAAAGAAGAGAAGGATAGGACATATATGGAAGAGAAGAGTAAGGGAATACAAAGTGAAGACAGAGAGGAGGGTAGTGAGATAGAGAGCTAATCTTTCAGGCTAGCGGACCATTATTTTGCTTGTTTGAGACCGTTATTAAATTACATGGCTCCTAATGGAAAACATGTATGTGTCTGTGTTGAGTCTACAGTGAAGCACGAGCTCTTATTAGAGAAACCACCAGCTATGTACTGAACTAGATTGATGTCCAGAAGAACTGTTTGTCTGTTTTTTGTTGATTGCATAAATGGTTTTGTTACTCATCGTCAACAACATATTAATCCTTTTGGATTTGCATTTTCTGATCATAAAGTAATTTGATTTTAAACTTGTATCTAATTAATTTGTTGTATTACAAGTCGAATATGGCACATTGAGAGAATGCAAAGTAAATCAATAATTAATAAGGATTCTTTGTAATGCCTATTGATATGTTCTTGCGTATGTTGTAATCCCTATTTACTGCATTATATGTTAAGCTATGTAACATGAAAAAGGTCTCACCAACAGTATACGTGCACAGTTGTACTTCATGACTATTTACAGCTGGGGGGAAAAATATGATGGCGAGATGAAGCGTCATTAAGCACTGAAGCTCTGCAGCAAATTGATTCGCAAAAAGGTTCATTTCACGAGGCTTCATCTGGGCTTCATGTGCACACGAAACCATCTATTGGTCAAAGAGTGTAAAACAGGCAGATATATTACAGATGTGTCGCAGTGGTTTAACCGATCAGAGGGCAGTGAATGTGCTTGTGTAACTACAGGAAAATGATAGAGGGGAGACTTAATCTGTTTTTATTCAGGAATAATAATTTCTCAACTGTGTTTCGGCTTCGGGCGTCTTCAATGACGTCATTGATCTAAAACGATACAAGCCTCGGTGCCCGCTTCACAGAAAACTTCCTGGATTACTCGTCACACACTCCGAAGCCTCGGCACAGCGCGTAACATCACTACCGTCTGCTTCATCTCCATCATCTCCTTCTTTCCCATCCTAATCTTTGTCTCCATCTCTTTAATCGGGATGATCTCCCTCTCCTTCCTCTTCTTCTAGTGTTACTGCATCTGCTCCGCTCCCTGTTTTTCTCCTTTTGTATTGTCAGCATTTTCTACGGCAGTCCCTCTGGCCCGCCTCCAGAACTCACAACCTCGCTCCATTGGCTGTTAATGTAACATCCCTGTAATCTGAACGCTCTATAAACAGCTGTCAATCGAAGCGCACTCGAGGCTCCTTAGCTAGTTAGCCAATGAATGGCTGCAGACAAAGGGATGTATTGTCTCCATGTTGAGCTGTGGGAGTCGAAGCAGACCACCAACGGAAAGAGTGGCTTCACTTGTTCTTTTGTGATGTTCTGCTTGTTTTCTCCGGGTTCAGGGAAGGAATAACTTGGGTGAACGGAGGCACAGTCGTCTTTACCACCCCGCCATCTACCTCTCTTCCCCTCTCTGTCTCTCTCTCTCGCTCTCTCTCTCTCGGCTGTGCCAAACCACTGTCTCTATAGCTGTCTGTCTCCCCTCCAGCAACAAACCACTTAGTGGGGAATCTCAGACACACACATTCACACACGCTTTCTTCCCAGGGTCAGACGTGGTGCAAAAGGTCACGATCCTGGTTCATTGCAGGCTCCTCTACAGTGGAAACATTTATTTCACCAAAATAATATTAGTGCTCTAGTAATAGAGTCTCTTTCTTTAACACAAGCGTTTTGGTTGGTTGAGTCTGGCACAAAGGACATTGAACTGTTTTCCGTGGTCATTTGACTTGGACAAAAGACAATGGCGATTGTTGTTAGTTGTGTTGGTGACAAAACACGTCAGTGGGGCTGTAAAGTGTGGTCGCAGCTCGCCGGCTCCTTTCTGGAGCGGCGGGGAGTGAGGCGGAGGGGCCGTTAGACCCAGCGGCACGATATTCAACTCATTTTTACTCATTTACTCTGGCTCTATATGCTTTGTAACGTTACCACTCCACTGCTGGTTCAGCCGGTACTGCAAAAACTTCACCGCAGTGAGTCCGCGAGTTTATATCAGGGCTGTCAAAGTTAACGATAATGACGTGTTAATACAAATTCATTTTATTTCCACTAATTTCTCTAATGTATAAACGCAACTTGCAATTTTTTGGGTTGTAGCGGGCTCAGTTTTAAAGCTAGAGTGAAGATACTGGCTTGTTGCAAAGGAGGCCAAATAAGGAGGCTCAAAATGTACGTAAAATTTTGGCGAGGAAAAACTGGCATGGACATTTTCAAAGGGGTCACTTGACCTCTGACCTCAAGATATATGAATGAAAATGGGTTCTATGGGTACCCACGCGTCTCCCCTTTACAGACATGCCCACTTTATGATAATCACATGCACTTTGGGGCAAGTCATAGTCAAGTCAGCACACTGACACACTGACAGCTGTTGTTGCCTGTTGGCTGCAGTTTGCCATGTTATGATTTGAGCATATCTTTTATGCTAAATGCAGTACCTGTGAGGGTTTCTGGACAATATCTGTCATTGATTTGTGTTGTTAATTGATTTCCAATAATAAATATATACATACATTTACATAAAGCAAGCATATTTGCCCATTCCCATGTTGATAAGAGTATTAAATCTCCCTTTAAAGTACATTTTGAACAGATAAAAAATGTGTGATTAATTTGTGATTAATTATGGACAATCTTGTGATCAAGCTCGATTAAATATTTTAATCGATTGACAGCCCTAGTTTATATGACCATCCTGGTACGTTGATTTGAATTGGAATGTACGTTCTACTCCTATTCTATTTCTATGGTCTGGCCATTGAATTATATAAATTCCCCTCAACCCCCATGTTTAGAAACCACAGCCTAGATCAAGGGCACATTGTAATCTCCTCCAAAAGAACGCTGCATAGAGGATGTAATCAGTCTGTTTTACGTCTGAGAATAACATTTCAACACAGATTTCCCTAATTTCTTTTTCATTTGGTTTGGTCGATTTGCAAACACAACAAAACAAGAAAAAAAAATGTTTGGAGTCTGTTTTGTGTCTGGCATTTCCAATTTGCTCTATCATGTTTTTTCCTCCCTAATTCTCCTGTCTGGTGTAGAATTCAACAGTAATTTATCATAATAGGAACCATACTGACAATCTCTCTTTCCCTTTTTTCTCTCTCTCTGTGTGTGTGTGTGTGTGTGTGTGTTACAGCGTGGAGTCGGTGAATGACGGGCTTTTCCACACGGTCGAGCTGTTGATTCAGAACCGCTCACTGAGCCTGGTGGTGGATAACGGCGCCCCCAAGAGCCTGGGCAAGCTAGCACGCCAGCCCTCCGTCGACCACAACACCCAACTTTACATAGGAGGTACGTACACCCATTTATACATACATCTATAGACACATGTTCTGAACACGCAGACGGTACTTTGTCCTGCCCTTTACTGCCTTTTTGTGGTTGTGATCACATGTTGGCCATGTACGGCTACATACAAATATGCCCACAACATGCAAATACACACACACACACACACACACTAAAGCCCGGCGAGGGATGTGGTGAAGAGATGGAGAACTGTTTTTGTTCAACTTTTCCTCACAAAAAGGGGCAAGACACGCCCCTGAGAACAGTCAGCCTTTTTTCCCTCAAGTACTAGAAAGAAACATAATATTGTTATGCAATAGTGAGAGCTGTGCTTCTTGCTGGAACATTATATTTTACTATAAGAGTCAATCAAGAATGAAACCAGAGATGAGTGAAGTGTATTGATGAAGCAATCTGCTTTTTGATTTGTTTTCTTTTTTCTCTGTTTCCCTTATTTTCATCCCATTCTTTTATCCCATTTCTCTCAACTCTCATGTCTCATTCTTCGTTTTCCATAACTTCCTGTTTTGTTCTCCTGCGTTTCCCCAGGTGTACCATCTCAGGTGGTGGCCTCAGGACTACGACCCGGCCCTGAACGGTCCCCTCAGGCTTTTAACGGATGCATCCACAATGTCCGAATCAACGGGGAGCCCCAAGACCTGAGTTACCGAGCCGCTGGAGGAGCACGACCACAAGGGGTCGAGGGCAAGGTAATTACATAGGGAAGATTAGTTTTGGGGGAAAAGCTGCATCATGTACCTGAACCTGGCTTTAAAGGAGCTATGCAGCAGCCTCTGGAACCAAACTGAGAAATGTATTACCTCTATTGGTGCTATAACTTGTCATAACCATTTCAAATGTAAGTGTGTTTTGTAAGTAATATCAGCAAACAAAGTTATGTTTCATGAGAGAAAGGAAGAGTAGAAAACATTTTGACTCATATAATAAAGAGTTTTAGGTCACATTGCAACAAAGACATGCTGGTAGCAGCTGTAGAAAAGAACAGATGTCATCTCTTCATCTCTCTTATATTTACATGACCCCCTCTGCTCTCTTCTATTACCATTAAAGGCCCTTTGACTCGGCTTCCCATGACAGTCTTTTCTCCTTTTCTTCATCAGGGTGAGGGCATTCTCGCCGGGTGTCATTCCTGCAGTGTGTGCGCCCAGGGTGCGTGCAGGGAGGGCGGAGAGACGGGCGTAACATGTGATTGTCCTCCAGGACGCATCGGGGCCCTGTGTGACCAGACGACAGCACCGAACGCCTGTCAAAGCAGCAGGTAAGTCCATATAAAAACCTAAAAAAAAAAGATAGTGGACCTGTCCTTTAACCCTGATGCAGCAGCAGTTGCACATTTACACTGAAAACAAAGAGGTTAATGACATCTGCCCCAACATAACTCTATCCTGTCTTCCCTCTTCCCTTCCTCTCGCTCCAGATGTGTTCATGGTCTGTGTGTGCCGAAGGGTCAGTCCTACAGCTGCCAGTGCACTACAGGCTACCAGGGTCAGTACTGTGATCGACGGCAGGAGCCTCCAGCCTGCAGGGGGCAGCGCTGCGGACACGGGGAGTGTCGTGTGTCAGAGGGAGGAGAGCCCGTCTGCCACTGTCAGCCGGGATACACCGGGCCCACCTGTGACACAGGTAAAATGGAGTATATTAGAAGAGGAGATAGACATCATGCAAAGATTTGACAAATATCAGTACAATGTCTATAATGTGTGTTTTATGCCCTTTCTCTATTCATGTCCAGAGTTTACATGTCAAGGAGAGATGCTGAGGGAGCAGCTGAAGCGCCACCACCCGATGAGAACGTGCACGTCCACCAGTAAGATTCCCCGCATGGATTGTCCCCGATCCTGCCAGGCGGCAGCACCCCCAGGCGTTTGTTGTGGCGTCACCAAGAGCAGAAGGAGGAAGGCGGTGTTCCGCTGCACCGACGGCACCTCGTACTCCGAGGAGATGGAAACGGCTCTGGAGTGCGGCTGCTCCAAGTGCCCGTTGTAACAGCACCGTTTGTTAAGTTTGTTTTGCAACACCCACCGCTGCCATTTTGTGAATTCTACACGTCAACGAGGCTGTCGCTCTGAGATCTTTCCACGTTGATGAGCACCACCATTATGTGATTTTTTTTTTTTTTTTGTACACATTCAGTTTCAACGCCGCCAATTTGCTGCCAAGAGAAACCGCAAAACAAAAATGGGACATGTGTGCGTGTGTTTTTTGACAGAGAGAAAATATATTGTAAGATATAAGTGAGAAAAAAACATAGAACTTATTTTTATTATGGATTTTTTTTTCTAAAAGATGATAAAAGGACTGATAAGTTGTGTTTTTTTTAATATGTTGATTATATAATGTGTTACATAGTATGGAAAGTTATTTTGTACCTTGTAAGGAGAAAAAATACACAACAAAATAGATTAACATTCCTTAAAAGTATATGAATTTATATGTATGTATAAATCTATATAAATATATACCCTAACCCAATGAATTCTATATTTTCAAAGTGTATTTGCATGATGTTAATGTGAGTGCTGATGTGTGGGAGGCTTTGGACACTGAGAGAGGAGGGCTGCGTTGATTCCACGATCAGGAAGAGGTGGCGGTCTTTTGCTGCCCTCCCTCTTGGAGAGGAAAAGGGAACTGTATGTGCCTAGCTAACCTGCTTCACTATATAATGGACATCATCCTCACATGTGAGTTCTTTGAGAAACCATAAAAGACTCTTTCCACAGAGATGATTTAACACATTGTTCTAATGTTGTGTTATTCTTTAGTTTGCTGTTGCACACCAGACTTGGAGCCACGTGAGGTTAGACATGTTTGCTATTCATTAAAGTGAGGTATTCCCATTCAAATCAACAACAGTGAACCATACTGTAAATTCAGCATCATGCTGAATCTATACCTAGCTGCTGAGATCTGAAGGGATAGTTCAGGTGTTTTGAAGTGGGGTTGTATGAGGTACTTATCCATAGTCAATGTATTACCTACAGTAGATGACGGTTGCAGCAATGTACTGCTGTGGAAAATGTATTTTAGCCAACTAAAAAAAAGACACACCTAAAAAAATCAATATCAGTTTAAGTGTACGCTATATTTAGAATATTTTCACCGGTTTACCTTGCTGTCAGAAAGCTATACAGTCTGTGTTTCTGATGGGGAACTGTAGCCGTTATCTATGTTCAAGCTAAAGCAACCAGATTCCATTGGAGAAAAAAAACGCAGAACATGGAAGTTGCTGGTTTAATGCTGTCTCGATCAGTTTGTTTGTGTTATTGTGTGATTTTGGTTATTTTGGATTCACAAAAGTCTCACAATAGCACAAACAAATGAACCAATCGAAGCAGCGGTAGACCAGCAACTCCTGTGTTCTGTGAGGTAAAATTAAAGTTTTTTTCAATGGAGTCTGGTGGCTTTGGCCATGCAGACCGTCGTCTACTGTAGGTCATACACTGACTCTGTGTACAACCCCATTTAAAAAACACCCGAACTATCCCTTTAAAATACGTTTAAAACAGATACAAAAGAAATCCCTGATGAGTCATGAGAGCTCATAGCGCAGGATCAGGTGGAAACAGGAAGCCATTTTTTAATCAAACCACCTTCATTTAAAAGAGTGACTTAATGCCTTGATGAAAACAAGTGTTCTACTTCCTGTGGTTGAACGTTTCAAGTGTGTATCACTGCTGGGTGTTTGTGGTCAGAAGTGTGTAACCACCCCCAACAGTGATGTCACAGTGCACTGTGATACACTTCTACATCACTGCAACAAGATGAGACGTTGAACCACTGGAGTAAAAACAGCATTTTCAGCTGGTTTAAGTTGCTTTTCACATGGCTGCTCAACATGAGTTGATTTTTCTGACAGGGCAGGGAAGCCATTTTGAATAAAGCCATTATGCCAAAGTCAGATGTATTTGCCTTAACGGATAAGTATGTCAAAAATGATTGACAGAAATTGTTGATTTACACAACTCCAAGTGCCTTGGTGTACTTATTTTGAAATTCAAAAAAATGTTGCTGCAATATTGTCGTCGACTGCTACTGAATGTTTGACGATTTTGGATGGATGAAGGTGCCCGTATCCATGACAACACAATCAAAACTGTATGGTGGCCTTTCTTAGTTCCCAAAGAAGATGATGCTTACAGTAAATAAATACCCAGCTCCTTATCAGGTTGTGTGTGCACGCCCTATGAAATGTGTAGAAACTCCAAAGCAATTGAAACAATTTCATTGAATTATTTGTTGATATTAGCCTCATGTTTAATGTGAAACTGCAGCATCAGCAAGAATCAATTGTTTTATTTTTCCTCTTACAGTGTTAATGTGTGATACATTCAGTGTTATATGATAAGTAAGGGATGATGTACAGTGAGTGGGTCATTGTTGTGAAATAAACCCTGCTAGCTGTACATTATCGCGCTTATTACACGGCTACTTAGTTAAGAAATCAATAATTTGACACAAAAATGGTCCTCCAGAGCCCAACATCAGAACTGCGTCCATAGCAACGGTCTGTTGTACATAGCAACGGTCTGTTATAAAGAAATAACAGACCGTAGAACGCCGTGATTGACCAATCAGAATCGAGTATTCAACAAAGCCGTGTAATATCATTGTATAATGTCTGATTGTTTGGTGTGCTTTAAGGTGCATACATACAGAAAAACAAATTTCCATGAAGCATTTACAACAAAAATGTTCGCTTTTTAGTTTAAGGTGAAGCTTTTTGATCATTTTAAATCTCCACATTGACTGGTGGAGGTTAAATAAGTGGCTAAAGACAGTGTGCTCCAGTCTGATCACAGCAAACCTCCACATTATCAACCCAGTTACCTGATGCGTCAAAGCAGCTTCTGTAACTTTGTCACTGTTTTGGAACCAAGGTACCACAACGCAGCCGGACATCAGTACGGTTTTTAACCGCCTATAGATGACTAACATGATTAAAAGTATAGCAAAAGACTATAATGTAACTACTACTGTATTGTTTACTTTATACATTGTTGCTTTGTTTACAACCGGTGCAAAGTATTGTCACACTTTTACAGTTAATTCACAGCTCTAATATTCTGGGTTTGAGACATATCAGTATTATTATCGTTGCCTGTCAATGTCACAGTTTTCCACATCTTCTGATCCATCTACCTGATTCTCCTCCTCACTTCTTTTCTTCATGTCTTCCCGTCCCTGCTTTGACTTTTATCTTTGCATCTTTGTCCAAGACGTCTCCTCTATTTGCTCCAGTCGTTCATTTTCAGCATCTCCTTTTTCCTCATTCTTTGCTGCCATTCTTGTTTTCACAACAATTTCAGCTTCTATCTTTTGCTCTATTCATCCCCATCTTTTCCTCTTTATCCTAAAGGTTTAGTTTATTCATTGTGAACTGAATCAGACACCTTAGTTATTAGTTGTTGACAATAAAAAATAACCCAAAAGTCAGTCATTTCCATTTTCCAGGTCTTAGGTTTAAAAAAACATGAATATGTGAGTGATGATAATTGATACTTATGTTGAATGTTCAAATTAAACTACCATTGAAACTATACTAATCCTCCATGTCTGAGTCTGAAATTAATGTTTGACTGCAAATCTTAATTTGTGCAACAAAATTTCCCACATCATTTGTAGTATTTGCAGTACTGATTTAGGATCTGGTACCTATACTTTTTGTCGAAGCAGGTTGCAAAACCAGTCTTACCCAAATATTTGGGTAAAATATGTCCAATATGTTATATTGTTATTTTTTTTCTCAATTTTTCTATCCATGGTGTCAGCAATCTTACCAACTGACTGATGTACTATCAAAACATTCTGCAACAAACTGTATGTATTGACTTAAAGTATTTTGATTAAGTAATTAATTAACCCATTTTTACATTGGCAAAAAAATGCCAAATTTTGTTTATAACCTTATTTTCCTAAAAGAAAAATAATCTCAGCTACTTGGTGGAGATTATTTAAACCTGCTTCCAATAACAACTCACTGGTTTTACTAGTTTTATTTTTTTTAGATAATTTCAAGAAATTTCCTGATAAAAAAAAGGAAAGACTAGAACAAAGATCCAATTTGTTATTTTTATATTATTTCATGATGATTGCGTATAGTCTGAATGTGTTTTAACAACATTTCAGTGTCTGTGTTTAAATTGAATACATATGTTGAAGTAGCTGAAATAAAGCCTGTTGCTGGGCCAAGATCCAAATAGATGTCTACAATTAAAATCTAGTTCAACCTTTAAATCACCAAACACATTATTATATATATGATTTTATAATAATCATGTAAAGTAACGTATCTGTGTGAGGTTTTCAGCCAAGGACCCGCCACGGAGGGAGGGGAAATGGGCCAAAGAGTCAAAATTTAAAACAAATTATATGACTAATTCTTTTTTTTTATTATTCTAAAATTGCCTTTACAGAGTTTTGCAAATTTGTATGGATCCTTTTAATTTTCTTTGATATGTTCTCAGCAACATGGATGATAAGATGTTCTTTAAATTAATATGGTTATTAAATACTGTATATGATTATAGGAATATTTACAGCTTTGTGAGTACAAAGCTTGTCCAAAATTATGAATTAACCAGGGCTGGACTGGCCATCTGGCATACAGGGCATTTTCCTTGTGGGCCAACGTCCTTTTTGGCCGACGTATGTCTTTTTTTTGGGGGGGAAGGGAGGGCCCATAAAACAGGTAAGTCGGCCCATTTCTTTTCCTTAATTGATACTGGGCTGGCCCAATCGCTCTGTGCCGAGCGGCCACAGTGATGAGGAGAGGGAGGGAGTGTAGAGTTTGCGTTAAGCAGTTCTGGGCTGCCTGGCTCAACATATGTCATGAGAGATGACCAGTGCTCGAAGTGGGCCGGTACGTAGCGGAACGCAGTATTTTTACTTTTTTTTAAACCTGTTTCTGGCACTGTACAGCATGTATAATCCTAAAAAAGGGACAGCAGGGACAAAAAAATGAATTAGAACTGATAAATATTAGTTTACACTAGATATTCACATGCAAAGTTTATGCAAGAAAGCGAATTATTCAGTTTTCTTTCCTGAGATTTAAAGGTAAAATTAGAAGTTTAAAATAAAAATGCTGTTAAAGTGTACTTATTATTTTGTTATTTTCATTGTTTTAAAGTCACCAGAATTCAGGAAACAAAGTCTCTGAAACTCAAATTTTTCAGTGGGAGGACCCCCAGACCTCCGCTTTGGATTTGAAATCCTCTCTATTTTTGAGGTCTCAAGGTTGGCAAGTATGCAAAATAACCACACTGAAGGGATTTCCTCAAACAGGGCCTTGAACAAAACAGCGCAAATGGCCGGTGATGGGGCCGGTCTGGGTCAAAATGCCAGGGCCGATTTATTGTCCGAGTCCAGCCCTGGAATTAACTACATTTATTTAACAATCATTTGGTACAGTTTGAATAAAGCTGCAGCCAGGACTCCCTCGCTATCAAAAAACACTGTCATTTAATAATAATAATAAGTGTTTTGTCACATGACAAACTTCTTCTTCTCTTGTCTCCCCCATTTTTTTGTGTTTCTTCAAATGAGTGAAACAGCGCCCCCCTGGGTTGTAACCACCAGTAACCGTCAATCCGTGCGGTCAAACATGGTACTGCACCCTTAAAGTCACCGGAAAGAGAACCCAGGTGAAGTTGATTAAAACATCCTTTGAGTGGCTATCAAACAATTAGCTCGATGCGAAACTGCGAGTGGACAAGCCGTCATGAAAGAAAGGAGCATGGTCTTCAAATAGGTGAGTCATAAACACACAGTCTGTCTGTCTGTCTGTCTCTTCTTTGTTTGTTTGTTTGTTTGTTTGTTGATATAACTCCTTGCTGCTGTGTTGTTGTTGCTGCTACACAGGAGTGTTATTGTTCTATCCTGCTGTATGTTGCTGTGTGCTGGCTACATGGACAAAGTTATAAGCCTGAATTGCTTTGAATAATTTGCTATGTCTGCACATTATTATTTTCTATTCCTGCAGTGTTGTATTTACTGGTAGTTCAGTCACCTTGTTGTCTGTGTGTGGCTTGTGAATAAGCCTGTGCAGGAAGCCTGGAGCTGGTTTCTGGAGAGTTTCTTCCTTCTCTTTTTGATTTGAAGCTGTGTTTTAAGAACTGTTTGTGTATGCATATAAGATAAGAGTGATAAGTCATGCATTTGATACATGCACTGATATTTTGACTGCGAACTTAATGATTTGTGAATGTTTCAATGTTATTAGTGTCTATCTAGATCTCTATCAGAGGTATAAGCTTTGTAGTACTGAGTACATATTTTTGTATACAAACGAGATGTGTGTAAGTCATATATCTATGATATATGCATTGTTTGTTTTTAATGTGAGCATAAATCTGTTGTCTAAATATTTAGTCCTACTAATAAACATTTTTTACAGCAGACATTTTGACATGTCATAGTAAGAAAAGCCCAGGTGAAAATGAAAACATTAACAATGGCTCAGCTCCATTAATTGACTCAGTAAGCTGTTCCAGTCAGCCAGCATGCCATAATGAAATACCATAACCTCTAAGTGGAATGCAGCCATCATTAATGTTATTTAATACACAATGTGCTTCTCCAACCATGACGAGTCAAAAAGTCTGCTGTGAACAGTGGGTAACCTCTGGGTCTGGAAAGTGAAGCCAATGCTGTGCTGTGAAGCCCCACTCCAGTGTATTTTGACATTTCTATTATATTTCCTATTTATTTGAGTCATTTCCTGACTAAGTTGTTTGGCCACACTGTTTTGTTTTTTTTTGACAAATAACTTAATTTTGTGCTCAAAGTTTGTTGGTAAAATGGGAATATGACGTATGACTATAGTAGAAGCTGCAAGTCATACGTCATCCTCCAAGCTGCAGACGCACTCTTGCTAGTTTGCATCTGAGCAGCAGAAAACTGATAAGTGTTTATCTGTCTGTCAGTTTGTCTTTCTAATTAGTTTGCTAGTTATGTGACGGTGTAGTTAGCTAGTCCAACCTGGTGCATTAGCTAACTGAGGGGTTTCATATTATTTTTTTTGTTTCCTCCATCCTAGTTTAGTGGGTTTATTTCCACAATTGCATTTGTGTGTGTGGTGAACAGGTGCAATCAACGCAGTGGATTAGTCTACATGAAATCCTACCGGCAGAATTAACACAACACGCTGACTGTCTCTCTCACTCGCCGTCTTCTTTACTGTCTCTTCCTGGAGATAAATTCACGGGAGGCAGCCGATGCTGTTTTGGAGGTTTGCCGGGTCAACGGGGAGCGCAACTTTCAGCTGAAGAGACAACAAGAGAAAAGTCCTGTTAAAGAAATAAACAAATCATAGTGCAGCCCAGTGCGGTGTCGGTGCTGGGAGCTGAGGCGAGAGCGGCCGGTGCTGGTCGATGTTGCACCTCCAAAATGTCCCGAAACATAATTTCAAACGCCTGACCTCTGCAACGTCTATCTGTCCTCCAGTGTGTTGTGGCCGGCATGCGGCGGTGTGGCTCCTCGGTGCAGCAGCAGCCAGATGGCCGCCTCGCTAGGAGGAGACGGTAAAGCAGAGAGCGAGTGAGAGGGAGAGAGAGAGAGAGTTGGTGTGTTGCGCTAATTTTGAGCATTTTAGTTTTTATGAATCTATTTCATTCATTCTTTATTGTAAAACATTTATTTAATAAATTAGTTGTCCACTTTAAAAGTTTGCGCACAGCCCACAATGTCGACTAAAACTTTCGAACTACGTTTCCCCATAAATTCAGTCACCACATGACACATTTCACATTATATTATTTATATAGTTATAAATTAATGGATTTATTTGGCAAATTAATGGATTATGTCTGTTTATGATGTTGTACAAAGTTAGTTTATTTCTGCATATGGCATAGAAAATGCAGCTTGAGTAGATGACCCCTACATTTCAATTTTATTCCCGTTATTTCTCGTTAATTCCCATGGAAAATTTCCACCTTGAATATTTCCGGAATTTTGCAACCCTAGTCCGGACCAAAATGATGGACGGAGCGACCGACAGTCCAACATTAGAGCTGCTATTAGCAGCTGACTAATGAAATCTGAACTGCTCAACGCTTAATCTGGTGAGTTCATGTTTTATTTGTTTATTTATAAAACCATCCGTGTCCTACCAAAAGATGGCAGCAGTGTCAAGAGAGATGAGACTATTGTGTATCCTGTATGTGCAAAATGTAGCACAAGTGATTTGACTGACGCTTTAACTAATTGCAACTATTTTTAAGATGTATATTTTAGCACAGATGGACCAATGGGAATTAAACTGCACACTCTTTAGTGTCATCATCAGTCTTCACTGTAGCAGCACTTTACCATGTTCACTGCCAGATACACAACATTTGATAGACGAGAAGTTATTTTAACAGTAACATTACAAAAATTCACTTCATCTTTTATATTTATTTATATATATATATATATATATATATATATATATATATATATAT
>CAKAOI010046718.1:19819-52738 GCA_916701655.1 Sebastiscus albofasciatus
GGAGTTGAATTTGCTGTAACTATTGCTCAGCGTTAATGTCTGCAGGTAGACTGATGTTGTGGTCAAGTATGATTGAACGGTGTATAGAAAAGTGAGGGAGGGGAATTCACACCCCCTAGGAACCAGCTCTATAAAAGATTCAACAGTTTCCAGATACTTCGTTGTCACTGCACAGTGTCTTCGAGACAGGTAAATCCACTTTTCATAACCTATATTATGGTTTAGACAAATGTGGTGAGTTATGTTAAACAGCAAAATAACAAATACTATGTTTCTGTTTTTTGCATAAAGAACCAACAAAAAAAGAAGAAGAAGAAAAAAGTCACCACGTTTCTCACAGTGTCGGTGAGTATTCACACAGGACTTATATATCTTGTGGTTGTGGTTTTTTGCATTTTGTCTGTGCAGCTTTCAATACAGGCCTGCAACTCATTATACTTATTAACTTACAAGATATTCTTTAATTTTGCTGTATTTATGTGAATGCCACTTTAGCGTTTAACGTTTAAAAAGTAGTTAGTGTAGTTTAGTATGTTATGTTAATTAACACTTGTGAAAAAACTACAGCTGAGGCTGATGGGAATATCATTTATGTGCAGATATTTTGTCATAAATAAAAAATATTGGACACATTTTGACCTGATGATGACGCTAGATGAAAGGTCAGGGGATCACTATAGTTATTCCAATTCATCCAGAGGAAGCTGTGAATGTCTATACCAAATTTCATAGCAATTCATCCAATAGTTGACGAGACTTTCAGTCTCGACCAAAAGTAGTGGACTGGCACAGCCACATTGCCATTCATAGAGCCGTGCCAACCAGCTACCACCATTGCCCTGAATGCAGAGGTCGCGTTAACCGAATATTTTTCTAATATTGACTGAATTTTTTAACAATGACGGAAAAATCTGAAGACCGTCCGTCACTGGAGGAGGCCTTGGAGCGCGTCTTTGACCATTTGGGTCACAGAGCGGTGCCAATGCAGCTGCTCCACTTGTGCAGAAGAATTTCCTCCAGGTGAAGTGAGTGCTTGCAGGATCAGGAAATCCCACATTCAGAGAATCTGGTAATTCCAGTCTCCAGTGTGGCAGCAGAGCGCTGGTTCAGTCTTCAGAAAAAAATGAAAATGCCCATGAGAAGTCGTCTGTCTGGCCCGGGACAAAGACTTCGGATTGCGGTTTTGCATCACCCTGAAGGGGTTTATTTCACAACAATGACCCCATTATCCCGCTTATGACACGGCTACTCACTTAAATCAATGATTTGACACAAAAATGGTCCACCAGAGTCCGACATCAGAACAGCGCCCATAGCAACGGTCTGCTATAAAGAAATAATAGACCGTAGATCGCTGTGATTAACCAATCAGAATCTAGTATTCAACAACGCCTCGTAATAAGAAAAGAGAGCGGATGGTCGGTGTCGTGTCTCTGGTCATCTTTTCTCTCCATGCTCTTATAAATGCAAAATCTATAAGCTTGTTTTGTATATTAATTATTAAAAACACACACACACAGTGAGCGCTGTCGCGGTGTGTACTGCTGTGAGTCAGTCTTCAGTCCAATATTCTAGCACAGATGGCAAACTGTTGAATTTGACATGAAATATATATTTGGATTAGAATCACAGACTTGGCATATAAATAGGCCTATCTATTATTGTCATTAAAAATTATAATGATAGATTATGACATAATTTTTACAACCCTGTTAATCAAAATGACGAACAACAAGAAAGTCTTACGCAACCACTGCCTGATGTTCTGTTTTTCTTGCCTTTTCTTCTTCAGAGAATCATGAAGGTCCAGTTTGTCTGTTTGCTGCTGGTGCTGCTCTCTGCCACTGTGCTTTCTGAGGATGCAAAAATCGACAGATACAAGCAGTTCGTAAACCAGCATATAAATGAAAAGATGAGTAATGATATGTGCGATCGTGTGATGCAAGCAAGAAAGATCAACAAGATCAAAAACAGGTGCAAGCAGATCAATACCTTCATCCTATCCAACATCAGAAGAGTGAAATCCATCTGTGAGGATAAGGGAGAGCCATATCGTCACATGACCAAAAGCCTCGAACCCTTTGACATTGTTGTCTGTACGGAAATACAGCAAATCATGCCTGGCAAATGTCATTACCGTGGTGAAAAAAAGCTCAAGAAGAAAATTATAATCAAATGTGAAGGAGGCTTTCCTGTGCATTATCACGGAGACATTGCTCACTGTGACAACTGATTGAACAACTCATGTGTTCACTTGTTTGCTAAATAAACTGTTTGACAGCTTACATTTGTGTCTGTTTCATAATTGTCTAAATAATCAACAGAGAAGTTATGGATATCATTATAAATATATTATTAATAATGGTTATAGCATGATATAGCAAATCTATCTTTTAATTCATAAAGTTGTAATGCCCTTCATTTTGTGCATCTGAATATTGTCAGTATCATTCATTGTTTCAAAAATAAAAGTCTCTAGTCTCGCAGCACCGTGTGAAAATGATGTGCACAACAGCCAAGCAAGTCTCAAGCAAAGCCACACATGCAACAGCTACACTAATGAACAAAAGCTGTGGCTGGCCATTTCTCAGCCCCTGACCAAACCCCAAGACAAATTACTCAGAACAGAGCCGACTTGTTTTTAAACAGGATGTTGGAGGTTAGAAGTGCAAAAAAGATTAGTGATAAGTTTGCATCTTGTGGGTGTTGGACGGATGGTTACAGACACTGCTGCATGCTTATTAGTGATGCTGCACTGAAGTAGAACCTCTCCTTAATACCTATCAGCATCTGTAACTCTTAAAGGTCCAGCATTATCCATTTGGATGCTATTAATTTATTCTGTTACATCTCCCTTATGTTTAATTTGAAGATAAATATATTCACAAACCACATTTTACTATACTTAGAATATTGTCTATTATATTTTGTATATGGAAACATAGCTAATGGAAGCCCATAGATGACTTCTATACTGTACATATATTAATTGTTTAAAAAATGTTAAAATATTGAGATATGCGATACTTAGGAAACGTTTGCATCACTCAACAAAGTTCTGTCTTTCTTGTCACAGCACTGTGCAGCACAATTGCCTTGGAAACAACCACCAAAGCCAAATGCGACCGCTAAGCAAACAGACAAAGGCTGTGGTTGGCTATATACTGAAGGGCTAAAGCTAGTTATCTTAGAGATGTTAGAGATACAAAAAAAAAAAGAAGAGCTACAAGACAAGTTTATTTTAGGTTTTTCTTTGCTTGTATTCAGCATGTGCATGTTTTATGGTATAAATAATTGCTGAAGTGCTTTCATACAAAAAAAAATGCATTGCTGTATTTTAGTTGTAGTCCGGATCCTGTTCATACTGACTTTTTACAAACGGAGTAAACATGAATTTACACAGACTGACAGGAAACTCCTTTGGACAGTTTTGTCATCCTGCATCATCAGGATCCACGGGGGAATCAAATTCTAGTAACTGACAGAAGTTTATGCAGCACTTTAATGTTTCTGATGTGTATATTTATGTTGTTTGGTGTCAATGCTGCAACTACAGAGCAAATAAATAACTGAGTATTATTAGACTGCAAACCGACTGCATGTTATGAATAATGACCAACAGGTGGAGACAGGACTGTACAAAAGCCCTTTTGGTAGCACTATAAAGTGATGTGTTCATTATAAAGACATCAAAGTCCAGAAATGAACTGCCAGAGTCAACGGGTATGGAAAGATACTTACTTGTAGTGTTTCATCCAAACTCATACTAAACTAACACTAAAATACATCTGATTGGGTCACAAACTGAAACAGCAACTTGATGACACTGACAGGAAAACCAATTGTTCCAAAAAAAAAAAAAAACTCTTCAGTGTCTTACATCACTTATAAAATCTAAATATTTAATCATCCGACATAGGCAACGGGGGAATCAAATTCTAGTAACTGACAGAAGTTTATGCAGCACTTTAATGTTTCTGATGTGTATATTTATGTTGTTTGGTGTCAATGCTGCAACTATAGAGCAAATAAATAACTGAGTATTATTTATTTATTTATTATTACATGAGAATGATCTCAGGCCTGGACCACCATCATGGCTGAGAAATTTGGAGCAGATTTGACAAAGTATGCTAAGTTACAACAACTTCCTGTTTCATGGCGAATCACGCCAAATGGCCGCCATGCCACGGCAACGCCTTTCAATGAAAACTCAGTCTTCACAATAATGCATCATCAAGGTCTTAAGGCTTTTGTGACCACATTTGAGGTGAATCTGGTCAACCTGCCAGGAAGACATTAAAATAGAAAACATGTAATTTCATGTTGCCAGTAGGGGTCGCTATGAGTGTGACTCAATATGGACATGTACATGCTCTCAGGACTGGGCCCTTATCATGCCTGAGAAATTTGGGGCAGATCGGACGATGTACAGTGGAGTTACAACAACTTCATGTTTCATGGCGAATGGCTCAAAACGGCCGCCACACCACGGTCAGGTCGTTGAATGAAAACTCACCATTTGAATAACTTGTCATCCTTAAGGGCTTAAGATGGTCCTGACCAAATTTTAAGTTGATCTGATTAGATCTGTAGGAGGAGTTCATTAAAGTACACGACCTATAAAATGCTAAAAATGGGCGAAAATCATACATTAAATTCAAGATGGCTGACTTCCTGTTGAGTTTTGGGCATACCTCCCAGAGGCTTTTTTGTGCGTCTCCACATGTTACATCTGTCTGCCAAATTTCATACTTGTAGGTGAAACCATAGCGAGGGGCTCAATTTTTTCCAACTTTCTAGGGGGTGCTAGCGAGCCATTTTGCAACACTCAAGCCCGAGACCCTTAAAATCTAAAAAAATTTCACAGAGTCTGATAAGTGTGCCAAGTTTAACAACTTTCTGAGCATGTTAAGGTTGTCAAAAAGGCATTCATTTGGAAGAAAAAGAAGAAGAAACACTACAGTTTCAATAGGGCCTTCGCTGGCCCGACGTTGTTGGTGCTCGGGCCCTAATGAAACCCCATTGTTTGAGCATAGATGTCTAATGATATTGAGATTACATGAATGTTTACAGTCCACAAAATCAAGATCAAGCAGTCAACAAACATTTTCAACAGTTTGAATGAATCTGTACCAGAAGATGGCAGCAGAGTACACAGAGAGAGAGAGAGAGAGAACTATTTGGGTTTTATATGTTAACAAAACAGATATCCACCAGAAAGTAACTACCAAAGTAAACATGTGAGATAAAAGGTAGCACATACAAATGCAATGCTACATCTGCAACTATAGAAAGACAAAATTACTAAATAAAGCACAAGAAGTTGCTTTAATCAAAAAGTAAGTTTGCCTTTCAAAATGGCCATTTTATTTAATTATAAATGTCATTCATATTTATTTTAGACAGATGACAGGCAGATTTTATGAGGAGAGCAACATCCACGCACTAAATTCAAACCACAAATTTTAAATGAACAATGTTTCAGTCACAGTCAGATCTACACATTTTCATCCTGTCGCTGTGCTCTAAGTTTGAACTTTGACCTTGCCTGACCTTCAGTGCACAACCAATAAGGTGACTATGACGTTACCTGACTCGTGATGAATTAAAAGCTCTATTCTCTGTGTTTCTGAATGTCTTCCCTATCTTCTACTCTGAAAGAGGACTAGGGATGCCACGGTGAGCTATTTTTCCCACCTGTTAATAAACTTGTGACACATCGGTGTTACTGATTACACCGGACATTTTACAAGAAAAGATGACGCTCGATATCTGTAGGGCGCTTTCTTTGATCTTTAATATTGGATAGCTGCGTGTCCAGCCTATTTCATTGCAGGGCTTTCAAAGGTGCACCGTGCACACCAGCAGAGTTTCAGTTCAGTTTCTGTTGAACTGAAACTAATAAATTCCCAAAACACTTGTTGTCTTGTGTAAAAGGTGCATCAGAAGTGTCTGAAATCTAATGAATATTGCCACATTTCAGTGGCTAATTTTTGGTCCTCATACTTTGGCACTGTTCTTGGATTAAAACTGAAAATGACACCACACAGGAAAATAATAATTATTTTTATGTGGTGAAATGTATCTGCCTCTGTAAAGGTTATATTTAAGATACCACAGAAGAGCAGAAGTTGGTCTTTGAATGTTTTGGAAATGCAATGAACTGTTTGAAATTAATTGCTATTTAGGTTAAAATGATATTCTAGCCAGAGGATGAAAACAGTGCTGTTGTTCTTTTCACACCACTGACGTCTGTATGTTTTTAATTATAGCAATGGTGAATCATGTTTTTATGACACTCCGTGTCAAAACCAAACTGCTGGTGGCATCATGCGTGCAGGTTGGAAAATACAAGTTGATCATTTCCACTTTTGTGTTAAACTGAAAACCAACATGAAGACAGACCAATCAGATTGTTTTGAAACTGTTCCCTCCCATTTGGTAGAGTCACATTAAGACTAATCATCCTGCAGTACGATCTGAATTAACTGCTGTCTTGAGTGGATTAACCAGAAAATGCTGATCATATTTTTCGCAGCTTTCATCTTCACATTTGGGAGTAAGTATGTGTACATAATTCAGTTTCACTTCTGTTATGTTTCACTTATTGTCACCTTTTTATGGTAACTTTCGTGTTAATGTATCATACGCAATTTGTTTTTCAGAATGCACAGACAACCAAAGCTTTGTGACGCAGACTGTTTGTGTTGGAGAAGATGTGACTCTTACATGTAGCCGCCAGTCTGAATTGTCAGGATTCTTATTTTGGATCCGACTTGTTGCTGGAAACTTCCCTGAAATGTTAGCAGCCACTTATACTTTTGATAATGGCAATGTTAATACGACTCCACGCATAACCGCAAAACAAGAGCCTGGAACATTTGTTCTACATATTACCAAAACAGAGCTGAATGATTCTGCATTTTACTACTGTCAACTAGTGGTTGAACTAAAGACAACATTTCTGAATAAAACCTTCCTGAGAGTCAAAGGTAAATGAAGCAATATTCACCTTGTTCAGATATTTGATTTCCTTCGGTTTTGTACAATGTGCGGTTCTCTCTTCTCTTGCATTCAATACTATAAAATATATTTATGTGATTCATAAAGAAGTTATTCAGAACATGCAGAAGTTTGTCTTTTGGGAACAAAAATATATTCTGTAAGGAAGGTTGGTGGCATCATTTGGGTTAACTATACATGAATATTGTTTTCCTCATTCCCCAGGACCAGAACCTGATATCACTGCCGTCACTCAAGACTCTCCGTCTGATCCGGTCCGTCCAGGAGACTCAGTGACTCTGCAGTGTTCAGTCCTCTCTGACTCTGAAAACAAAACATGTCCAGGAGAACACAGTGTGTTCTGGTTCAGAGCCGGATCAGATGAATCTCATCCCAGTTTAATTTACGCCCAAAGAAACAATAGTGATGGATGTGAGAAGAGCCTCGAGGCTCGCTCTCAACAGAAATGTGTCTACAGCTTCTCTAAGAACATCAGCTCCTCTGATGCCGGGATTTATTACTGTGCTGTGGCCACGTGTGGGGAGATATTTTTGGGAAATGGAACAAAACTGGACCTTGAAGGTAATTGCCATTTTGCATATTTATTACATTATAAGTCAAGTTAAATCCTTAGAAATCAGCTTCTAGTAAATATTTATAATCTTACCAAGAGGCAAATTTAAAGATAAATGATGTGCTTTTACGCCTTGTTAACTTTTACCGTTTGTTCTTAATATTTCAGCCTCCAACATGTCGTTTGGTGATTGTCAGAGGGCAAATACTACTCTGTGTCTGTTGTGTGTAGCTTTGGCTCTAAGTTTGATTGTTATAGCCTCACTGATATACACCATCAAGAAAAAACAGAGCTTTCATGGCTGTGATGGTAATAAAACTTACTTCACTCTATCACGCATTGATTTAGTACATTTCACTTAATAAACATTAGTGCTGTGTTTCTTTAGACAATCTATCCTTAATTTTCAAAATGAAATCCTGTGTATCCTTGCTGTAGATGCTGATTTTTATTCATGGTTTATCATTTTATAGCCCTGCAAACACTTGCTGCAACAATCACTGGTGATCAACAAAGTGAGCAGGTGAGTAATTTTAAAGATAAGATGTTTAGTTGTTAGTTGACTGCTTCCATCTAATAATGTTGTGCCATGTGTTATACAGATAGATGAAGACTCATTGGTTTATGCTGTACCAAACCTCACCCGAGGGAAGAATGGCAGGAGTGTAAGGAGAGGAGCAAATTCAGCCGACGGAGAGTGCATCTACAGTGGTGTCAGGGTTTTGGGATAGGAACAACAACATACTGTATGCACCCAAGGTCCTAACTGATGTTTGTTTAATGCTTGAGTGGCATACTATGTGTTACATTAAATGGCAAATTTTTACTTCTGTAATTTGTTTATCTCTACCCAAGGTCAGTGTAATGTTTGTTTGCTGCTCTACCTGTTTCTTTTGTGTGCAGTAAAAATGTTACGCTCTTATGTGGAAGATTTATGTTCAAGCTTTCTGTCACAAAAGGCAATATGATAACATTTGGACAAATAACTAACAAATAGGATGAAAGAACCAAGTTATGTAAAGCCAAATGTTTGAGTAATAGATTGCACGTAGTTAAAGCGATGTGAAACTAAGAAGCCTAAAAGTTTTAATAATCAAGTTAAAATTATCGTAGGAATCATACATTTTAGTTGAGAAAAACTGATTTGTGTAGATTTAATAAATATTCAAGTACATTTTAAGGAGATTCATGCTATTGACGCCATAACTTAAGAGTTTTAAGAAAGTATTCCTATTCCAATTGACTTTAATAAAGACTTTGATTTTTGATTTTTAAACATAAGAAAAAAATATAGTATCTTGAGTATCTCAAACCTGACACAAAACAAAATGATTTAAGAAAATATGATACATGCTTTCAGACTAGTAACAGTCCGTTATCAAAATCAGTTTAATTTTGTGAGCAGTCCATAAGTTGATATAACTGTCAGCCTTTGTAAACTACAGTAGTGTATTTCCCTTGCTTAACAGTGCAAAAGAAATAAATGAAATCAATTTAAAAGAAGTCACACTAGCACTCACTTTTGTGTACAAATTCCATGCTATACATTTCATTCTATAAACTATACATTACTACATTATTGTACTCTGCTGTGATGTTAGTTTATCAGCACTTAGTGGTCTGTTATGTGTTGCATTTTGAACTATGCCCATCAGGGCCGCACATTATATTCTATATTATATTACATTATATTATACTATTTGGTCTGCGTACTGACATTTTCAAGTACTTTTTTTTTAATTTTGCAATTTGGATGTACAGTATTGTTTATTGAAATACAGCTTGAGATATATGTATATATATAGGTAGAACAGAATGCAGTCTTTTGCATGCAGTATAAATGTGTTATTTTTGCCTATTCTAAAATGGTGTATTTCTGGTATATACTATGACAGTTTTCCTAAAATTAAATTTAAAAAATCATGACATATCGCCTTGCTTACATCGTTACCTCTGTATCATGATTCGTATGGTATTGCCAGATTATTGCCAATACACAGCCCTAACATTTACTGTTGGGAGGAAACAGGATGCAAACTTTTCTCTGCTGTGTCAAAGTCTCTTTATATGGCCAACCCTCTACCCCGATAGGTCACTATCACATCTGCTACTACAACTACAACATGCTGCTTCTGCCTCTAAGAGCAGGAAGTCAGGATCTGCACGACCACAAGAGGTTGCTTGTCAGAAAATAGTTTCTGTTACAGAGAAAGTTGTTTAAAACATTTAAACAAATGACTGATGTTGTGTCCCTTGTTGTACAGTTCATTTCCTGAGAACTCTCTCATTTCAACTCTGGCACAGACAAAACAACTGCTGCACAAAGACAATTTGGAAAGGAAGGTGTCGGTCCACTTCTAAGAGAAGTCTTTAGTCTGCAGTTTATGTGTTGAGAAGGCAAAAATGGTTCCAACACTGGATTGTTGGACAGTGGTGTTGCACATGGTGATTTAAGCTAATCTGGTAACAATGTTAACAGTTATCAGCTCCAGTGTGGGCATTTCCCCCCCCCAATTCTCAGAAAATGAAAATGGCTTAAAATACAGGTGTCTTTCTTTTGCTTGAGTCCTACATACATGCATACATGCAGCATTTCCTGATTGAAAGTGGGTTAAGAAGCAACCACACGTTGTATTTGAGAGCAGCTATTTCCCCTTCATGCTGTGATATGGAATCAATTCATAGGTAATCCGCTTAATCGTGAACCAGGAAGTCGATGGGTGGGTGAAAAGAACATCGGACCTTCGCTCAGGAAACCCCCGTTTGTGTCCCATGTCAAACCAGAAGTCAACATTTCTTAACTCCACTTCTGTAGTAGTATTTTAACCCGAACCACGATCTTTTCCTAAATGTAACCAATTAGTTTTTATTGCCTAAACCTGACCAAGTTGTTTTCCTGTGAAGACCGAAGTTTATCTTGAAAAAGCCTGTATGCATGTAACGAGCAGAACTTGACACGTTACTTGACATTCATAGCATTGTGTGTAGCCTATGTTAGACATTTAGCCCAAGTACAGCCTCACAGAGCTGCTAGCATGGCCGTAGTCTTGTTTACTTGTGGATTTGTGTAACACTGATGATGCAGGATGAATGCTTTATTTGTCAATTCAACTTCTAGTTCACTTGTAATGTAGGCTCAGTGGACCTGGAATGGACTTGAACAAAAGGCAGCAATATAAAATGTTCTTTCCTCATCCAGCTGAAGAGAACTGAATACCAGGTCTGTCCTTTATAACACATCGAAACCAACTTTAGTGTGGGCAGTAGCCTAGAATAGAAAAAAAAAATGATTATGCTGCAGTGTGCCATTCCTCCTTTGTATTCGAACAGACCACAAAACCTCAAAAGTGTTAAAGTTGCATAAGAACATTGCTACAGGAAATGTACTTTTGAAACCTCCCTACTGTGACGGTCTGACCTGTCACCACCATCTTATATCATCACCTTTACTCTGTGAAAAAGCAGCGAATATCATAACGAGACACCATCAGGATGATCCTTTTATGCATTACACTGCTTCTTCTCCATCAAGGATGTAAGTGCAATCTAACTCCGTCCAAACTATTTATTATTTGAGTATTCTGTGAGGGGAAAAAAAGTTTAGTTTGTGAATGATTTGTTTACATATTTGTAGTAAGCGAATTAATCTCTTAACAGTTAGTATGTAATTAAACATTTATATTTTTAGATGTAGTTTCAGAAATAAATGTGTATATAAATGCATAGTTTGTTCTTCATTTTGTAATACTACATTATACATATAGATTATGATTACTATGTATTACAAGTCATGTACTCTCCATTGTCTTTTAATTCAGATGCGCTGATCTCAGTGACCACAGTTCAACTTGGTGAACCTGCAATCTTCACATGTTTTTTCCCTGATTCGGATTTTAGCAATACACGAGTCAAGTGGTACAAACAGAGTATTGGTGATACTCTTAAATTAATGAGTACACTGATGAAAGGCACTGCAAATCCTTCGTTTGAACCAGAGTTTCCTCCTTCAAAATGCTACACAAACCTTTCAAAAACCGTGAGCACTATGACTATTTTGAAGACAACCCCAGAAGATGAGGCAATGTATCACTGTGCATTCACTACCTGGAGTGACGATAAGTGGACTGGCACGTATTTGTCTTTAAAAGGTAATACATGTCAGTAATGTGTATAATTGCAAATATCCAACTCTGCTTATTAAGCTGCATGACACAGACAACTTTTCACAATTTCTACTCTTTTGTATTTTGTAGGAAACACTCAGAGGACGACAGACTTTACTGTTGCTCAGCGGCCGACAGCATCTGATCCAGTTCATCCAGGCGACTCCGTCACTCTCCAGTGTTCGGTCCTCTCCGACTCTGAAAAGAAGTCCTGTTCTGGAGATTACAGTGTGCACTGGTTTAGAGTCAGATCGGATAAATCTCATCCAAACATCATCTACACTCATGGAAATAGACATGATGAATGTGAGAAGAGATCTGACACTCAGAGGAGTTGTGTTTATCGCTTCTCCAAGAACGTCAGCCACTCTGATGCCGGGACTTACTACTGTGCCGTCGCCACATGTGGGGAGATATTTTTGGGAAATGGAACAAAACTGGACATTGAAGGTAACAATCATTATTCAGTTCTAACATGTTTTCTCCATTTTATTGTCACCTCAAGTGCTTTTAAGGTTGGAAAAGTCATCTTATTCCACACTGTTTAACTGCATGATATACTGTATATTCTGTATTAGCTTATTTCATCCCGAGACTCCGTGTTTTCATGGCTTCACCATTCCGTTAAATGGAAATATTCTGCATGTCTTGGGCATCATTTTACACACATTTCTAACAAATTCATCCTATCGTATTTGGTATCTTACTATCTTAATGATAGGAAGGAAAGGAAATAAAGTTCTGTGGGTTTGAACAATGTTTTGCTCTACATCATAAGTTATTAATGACCAACCCACCGACAAGTCAATGTGGTTTAAGAGTTTAATAAGGAAATTTGCATATTTAGGTGTTGATTAGTCTTGATTAGAGGTCAAATAAAATCCTTACGGATTGATTGTAAGCATATATTTATGACAATTAAAATCCTCGTTGGTGGATTTACATTTTCATTTATTTTTACTAAATATTATTTTGTGTTTTTTTTCATGTTTCAGGAACCAACTCGATGTCATATGGTGTTTTACTGACGGGCAGTACATTTCTGTCCCTGCAGTGTGCAGTCTGGGCTATAAGTCTGATTGTTATAGCCGTCCTCATTTACGCCATCAAGAAAAACAAGTGTGACTATTGCAATAATAAAGGTAATAGAAGTTAACTCACTATATCACACATTATTTAGCTGATACTAATGTCATTAGTGTTGTAACAGACCAGTTCATCCTGATCTATTTTCTTTATCTATATCATATTGTAGCTGTTTCCCTGCAAGAAAATGTTGCAAAAAGGAATTTAAAGGTAAGATTAACTTATCAAAAATACTTACGATGCATCTTGATCGGTATTGTCATCTCAAATAATTTGCGATATATTTTCTCAGAGAAATGAAGACGGATGGATTTATTCTACTGTCGTCTTTACCGTGATGGAAACTGGCAGAAGTGGAAAGAAGGATGCAAAAGCAGCGGAGAGAGAGAGGATCTACGCTGCTGTCAAGGCTTTCGGGTTGGATTAGCATGTTGGGTGGACTGTTTGAGATCAGTGTGTGATATTGATGTTATTCTTTTTAAAGCTAAAGGCTGTTGTTACATGTGGCTATTAGGTAGTGGCGTGCACATGATGTATATCTTGATTTAATGTTTTGTTGTTATGCTTACATGTAAAACTAGTTGACTGAATTAAAACAATTTAAAAAAAGTAAAAAGTTAAACCTGTGGCGTCATCATGCAGCGGTCTTTGTCTACAACAGAAACCACAAAGCAGGAAGCCTTTATATGTAGTCTATGTTTAGGTATAATACAGGTGTTAAAAGTTAATGCACATCACTTTTTCTCTATTGTTGATGTTGCTTGACCACATAAACTTTTGAGAAATTGTTGTGATCTTGATTTAAATCTTAAACAGACCACATCTGTGTTGAAAACACACTTTGTCTTTTCCTGTATGACCACCTACATCACAATATGTAAGAGCCAGATTCAACCTTGATCATTCAATGTGTTACCCAACAATTTATACTGGTAAATATAATAATAGTCAGACAGTAGTGGAATCCAGAGGAATAGATCTAATCCAGTTCACACTAATTCAGCACAGTTGGTGTGAAGAGCAGAATAGCCTGTAGAGGGCACTAAAAGGACTTGGTTTTGTTGTTTTTTGGGGTTGTTTTTTTTTTTTAAATATGCATTGCTGACATTTTAGTAAAAAAAGTAAATAGATTTTGATTGATTTCTGTTTTCATGCATGTAAAAGAATTTAGACACTGTTTAGCTAACTAACATACTGTCATGCACTCTGACCCCATGATGACACACATTGAGTGACAGGCCCCTCATTTGCATAATGAGGCAGTATAGTGCATTAAAGTATAAATGTGTAATGTATAATATATAACATAATATTATATTGTACTGTATGAATACAGAAATAAATAAATGGTGAAATGCAAAGGGAAACTCGTGCAGAAACAAATATATAAATAAATGCATAAATAGATAAATTAATAAACACATATATAAATAAATATAAAATAAATAAAAATGAATGCAAAAATAAATAAATAAAAATAAATGCAAAAATTCAAAATAAATAAAATTAAATGTAAAATTAAATAAGATTGGAAATTAAACAGAAGAGTAAATAAGGGAATTAATACAAAGAAATAAAGAAGCAAATTAAAACAGAACTATCAATTTATGTCACATTTTATCAATTAATTAATGGTTAAATTTATTTTTAATATTTTTGCTACATTTAATTACTTAGTTATTTATTGAGTCATTTATTTATTCATTTATTTTAAATTTTGGCAGGTTCTGTTCTCCATATGTTTGTTGATGATGTGAAGAGACATAAAACCCAGCCTCACCTTTGACCAGTGACAGGCTGACTTGCGAGGAAAAACGTACCATTTATCTCTGTTTTGCCACAAAAACTGCAGCGTGGAGCATTCTGAGTGAATTGCAGCCACTTCATGTCCTCTTTTATGCAAATTGTGGGATGTCCGTTTGAAAAAAAAATGTTGTTGCAAGGCCCTGATCATAAACATACACACACAAGCCACAGTACAACACACATGGCCAAGTATGCCGACATCTATTCAAATTGCAGTAATAAAACAAATAGCATGTAAGTCACTTTATTAGTAGCAAACTCAGCAATTAGTAGTCCAACTTGGATGTTACATAATTTTTCAATGGATATGGCAAACTCACATATTCTATCCTCAGGTACTGATGTGCAAATAATTTATTTATTTCAACTCAAGCTTTTTTTAGTTACCCAGTTATGCCTGTACAACCAGTCACGTTTTGCATTCTGTCATTTGTCACAAGATGAACTTGACCTATAGGAAGTGCTTATTTAATACCAAATTATTAAGAAAATGAATTAACAGCATGGCATTTGTTAAAAACATTCAAAGCTGAGTTAAGCCGGAGCTCTATGAGAAGACTTGGTGTTCGGTTTGCTTGTAGGCGCTGCTCTACCTGGACTGGTGCTGTGTGTGGTAGTCTGCTCTCACAGGAGAGTACACACACTCTGGTGACTCTCTCTTTTTCGTCACCCTTGTCACTTTTCTTGCGGAGAAATTCAGTGCTGCATAGTTCAATGCTTCTCCGTCACCACCCTGCAAATAAATAATTGTCTATTAATACATTTTTATAGATTAAGGACTATAAAATGAAGCACAGATAATCACAACCAACTCTAGAATATACAGTAGTGAACAAGAGTACCAACAGTGCGCTTGTTTACATTCCAGCCAAACAACGTTGCACTGGTGGAAGTTAACGCTTATGTTTTAAGAAATACTAGATACGTAGTTTCATTCTACTGTGTAGGTTTTATTGACAACCTGTAACACATTGGCAAAAGATTCAGTTATGAATAAATCGACTTGTGAAACAGTGCCAGACAGAGAAGCCTGAGGAGTCCAGAGTCAGAATAACCTAACATAGTTTAAAACTAGGATGCTTTTTGCCTCTGAATTTGATGCTTAGTATCAAGATTAGAAACATATTTACCAGATCAGCTGGTTGATCCACTGTTGACTTGTCATGTCCAGGATTACGGGCGGCACTCGTTGCTCCTGCTGATGAAAGCAAAGCCTTCAGAAAGTGTGTACACACTGGGAACGGCTGTCATATCAATGTGACTTTAATCAACCTCACGAGACCTCACATTTCAGTTCTTTACTTTACGTTTTCTAGATGAATATGATGCCAGTATCTTAATTCTAGCTTTAAAACTGAGCTACAGCCTCTTGAAGACTATAATGTTGCGTCCTAGAGGGTTTCATTCTTTTTCATATTTATTAAGGCCGTCAAAGGTAATGAGATAACACATTAACGCAAATTTGTTTTAACGGCACTAATTTCTTCAACGCTTTAATGCAATCGATCTTTTGGAGGTTGTAGCGGGCTCGGTTTTAAAGCTAGAGATGAGATACTGGCATCATATGAAACCTAATAACGTATAGTTTGATGTAATGTAATCAGTGTAACAGCTCTGTGTGATTTCATTGGGACAACACATACGTTTGTTACTTTTTATCACAAAATTTGTCAAATCAAAACAGAATGTCGTGACAAATGTCAGTTGAATTTTTAGATAGTCATTTGTTAATGTACCCCTTGAGTTTTTCCCTTTTATGGGACTTTGCGGTTGGAATTTATCTCAGAAAATATTGTATCCTATTCATCCCACATTTACCATAAAATTGTAGTTATAAGTTTGCAAAATTTGGATTTAGATTTACAAAACATATGGTGAGATCTAACAATGACTCCGTTTATTTAAAAGGTCAAAAAGGGCAGTTGCAGTGTTGCAAAGGTATCTTTCACAAACGGTATGTCTGCATACAGAACATTTATTTTGAGCAAGATTTAGTTTTCCATGTCCACTTTTGACATTATGTAAAGACGCACGTGTGTTGTCCCAAAGAAGACATATGAATGGATGTTTAAAATGACCCAGGATTTAAAGAGGCAACCACATAACCAGAGGTTCACAGTTTATATCCTTGGGGCTAAAACTGATATATTACTACCTATACGAGATTGGCAGGGGAAAAAAAGAAAAAAATAGAGGAGAACAAAATTATTCAATAGCTCTTATAAACAAATCCAACTGCATTTTTAGGCGTTCCAAATGTTAGAACATGAGCATAAATCAATGCCTATATAAATCCATGTACAGTTGAGGAACCTACCTTTGCAGTGTTCACAAACTGTCCTTCGACTTACGCAGAAAATAAGGACAACAATCACCGTCACACAGCAGGCCAACAGGGCTCCAAGCACAATGAGTACTGGGTACAGTTTAGATCCTGGAATGAGAGAAATGTCAAAATAGTCACTTAACACATCATTTATGATTGTTTGTTTATTTCAATGACTACCTGGAGCAATATTAAGAGTAACTCAAAATCAAATTTTTGTCATGCAAAATAGTCATTATTTGCTTTTCAACATGCTGTCATGTTTTCAAGTTTTTTTCAGCAAGTATGATGTTTTCTCTAAGTCAAAACTAGCCTTCTTCCATTTGTTGTAGCAAGGAGTTTTAATAATTTTCTTTCCTTACACCATGTTTATCAAAACCTCTTTTGAGAATAAACGGACAAATACAAGAAACTAACATTTAACATGTCAAAGAGCTGTCTTGCGTAAAGATGCAACTTCAAAGGGACTTATATACATACATTTTTAGAAAAAGATATTTATCAACAAAAAAATATATGCAGAGTAGCAAATTATTGATATTCTTTATACATTTATATATATATATATATATAATCCAATCTAACCAGCTTTAACTTACAACCCATTTGTGCCCAAAGGAAAAATGCCACAACATTTGTTCTGATTCATCAAAAGTCTTGAAATTTGGTACAGACAAAACTTTGACGTTTTTAGATCACATGAAAAATCGCTTTGCTATCAATAATCAAAGTCAGGATTTTTGAAAAAATGAGGAAAAACACTAACATTGTGTTTACACTGAATATATGTGCATATCTTTAATATTCAACTTGTTATGAGTTCATAAATACCAAATACTTCATTGTGCTCTTTGTAGTTTCTGAGATACAGCCGTTTTGTTATCACACTATATCTAGATTTTGTGCACATGGAACTACTGTTTATGCCTAAAATATAATGGAGTCTGTTGCAAAAACAATAGTCCCATCATGTGCCCGAATACTAGATATAGTATGATAAGAAAAACTCACTCACGGAGAACACTTCCATCGCCACCAATGGAAATAGAAAATTATATTGCGGGCACAAATGGGTTACAATGTACTAAAGATTTAATAATTCAACATTAAAGACTTTAAAACGTACTTGTTTCCACTTTGGTTCCTTCACCCAACAGGATCTCTCCACATGTGACCACAGCGCAGTAGTAAATCCCAGTATCAGAGGAGTTCTGTATAGGTTTGGACAGACTGTAGACACAACTTCTTTCCTCTTTTTCATCACTGTGAGCGTAAATGATGCCTGGATGATATTCTCCTGATCCAGATCTGAACCAGTGCACATTCTGTTTACCTGGACACTGGACTTCTTTGTTCTTGGAGTGAAGTGAACACTGGAGAGTCACTGAGTCGCCCGGCTTTACCGACTCAGTCTCCGGACTTTGTTTCACGTAGAAAGATTTCTGATGCTTACGATCTGCATGATTCAGTTAAAAAAGACATCAAACGGAATTAATCTTAATTATTTGTACGACATAAAAACTTGGCACAAACACTGAAAGTAAAATATATGTTACCGTTCACAGCCAAGAAGATGCCATTAACAAAACTCAGTGAATAAGCTGTTCCCTTTTGACAGAAGTATGTTGCTTCGTCCTCTTTGCTGACATTTGTGATGGTAAGAAAATACTCATCCTTCCCCGCTGTGACTTTGAAACGTGAGTTGTTAAATTGTGTATCAAGTTTTGGTTGAGTAAAAGTTCCTGTAACAACTGTTTGGATCATAAATCCAAGAGGCTGCTTATACCAGTAAAAGAAGTGTCCTTCCTCCTCAGAATCTGGACAGTGCAAAGTAACATTTCCACCAACTTCAGCTACAGTCGTAGAGATCTGGTGAGAAACCTCTGCAGTTTGAATCAGGTCTGAAGAAAAGAGACAAATAAAAATCTTACAACACAACACAAGACAAAACCAGTGACGAATGTAAAATATCTACCATAAGAAATAACTTTGACTTGTCTTTTAACAAACAGTATAAACATTCATATGGTTTAAAGTAGCACTTACACACTGTACTGAGAAGAAACAAAGCAGCCAGTCTTCCAATCATTGTGGTAAACGCCCTTCTCTTGCTCAACTGATGTCATCCTACCTAAATGAAGGTTGTCACATGATCATCAAAGTGTGCAAAGTGGAAATCTTTCTGATTGGCTGAAATGTAGTAAATGCACTTCCTCCTAAATTTAGCAAATTCATGATCCACTTTCAAGAACTCTTAGACGCACATGTATTGTTTGTCGTTTTTTACTGTTATACTACTTTATGCAAAGGGTGCATGAATTATCATGAATTATCATGAATTCATGCGTTACATAATCCATGAAAAAGCATGAATTAATTAATGTAGTACTTCATAAACTATCGGGAATATACAATAATTAAAATCTCATGCAAAAGTTAATACGTTAAAGAACAATACGTTAATTGATGCAAGAACTATGGTACTACTTTTTCATGACTTCATCATGTTTGTAGCCCTTCAGATAAAGTGGTGACCTGGTCCATCTTTAACACAGATAAATAATTATATGCAATTTCTATACAGCTTGTGTCTTTGCCAAGAAAACTTTATTGCTTTCTTATGTGACATAATGTTTGTATTCGTAATAGTGAGCTATCTTATACTACGTGATACATACAACTTTTCTGTTCCTAACTAGTATTGATAATTGAAATGGAAAAGCTGTTAACTTTTCCTGCTTGGGCCGGTGTCGATAACGTTACTCGCTCCCGTTGCCGCCTCTCTATCTCTCTCTTGCTTCACCACTCACATAAGTTGTAAGTTGCAACCTCACCACTAGGTACCGATAGATCCTACACACTGTTCCTCTAAGTCATGCATGAACTCATGATAATTCATGCATTAATTCATGATAATTCATGCACCTGATGTTTCCAAAGCACTTTCCAAAATTTGAAATAAACAAACGTTGTCATAATAATTAAACACTTTATTTATATTTGTCCATCACAACTTCCCCCAATCACAGATAAAAGACAACAAAGAAGCAGGAAGCTTTTTATGTTGTAAGCACACTCAGTCTTTCTGTCTGGATTGTTTGAAAAATACTGTTTCAGGAGATTGTTTTACTGGAGAATGACTGCTTTGTCTTTCATAAAGGCAATCTGCATTTGTGTCTTGAAAACAACATGCAAAGCCACAAGCAGAAGCTACACTGAGAGACAAAAGCTGTGGTGGGCCATTTTTCCGCCTTTGACCAACCACCAAGGCTGTTTACGCAGAAGAGACCCAACTATGGGCTTCAACAGGATATGAAGTGAGGTTAGAGGTGCAAAAAGGAAGAGCTACAAGGGGCTAATTTTAGTTTAACCAGTTGACCTGATTGTTATAATTTTACTTACATGCTCATTTCTATAAATCACTGTCTTTCTTTCCTATTCAGTCCTAGTCAGTGTCACATGTGGAGCTTACAGCGCCATTATAAAAAAGTAATGAAGTCAAGCAAAACACTTAACTTTTGATGTCACAGAAAACAAAAATCTGCACTCACATGGCGCGAGGTTCAGCTGTGTTTTGTTCTATTTATGTGGCTTTACCATGTGATGTACACTGGAACAGATCTTAAAGGAATATTTGCTCTCTTCCAAAAGTTAGATGAGAAGTCAGATACCATTCTCATGTTTGTGCAATGAATATGGAGCTGGAGCAAAGAGGCAAGTAGCTTAGCTTAGTATAAAGACTGGAAACAGGGGGAACTGATAGCCTGGCTCTCTCCAAAGTTTAAAAAAATACACCTACTTGCACACCGAAAGCTCACTAATTCACATATATCTTGTTTAATTAGTACAATTGATCCCAAGGAGATATTAGAATAATAACATTTGCGTGTGTTTGTGGCATGATGCCTCAAATATTATCGGGTGAGAGATAAGGATTCATCGCCGGTAAATTTGAAAATGATATGTTTAATACAAACAAACCGATGAGTGAATGAAGACGTGCAGTAAAGTCTCTTTCTGATTTACCAGATAGAAGAAGTAGGTCAAAGCTGTGGGAAGATGACAGCAAGACGCTCTGCTCTTACCACAAATACCTTGGTGGGAACAGTCACTGAGTCCCCTCTCTCACCGATGACCCCTAAAGAAAAGCTGCTAACCACAGACAAGTGCAGTCAGAACACACTGTGACCAACAGTCCATAACCTTAGTATCACTATAGAATCACATGGCAAAACTAAATGTGTGTCCTGCACCTGTATCTGCAGTACTCTTGGAAGCTTTTATTGTGAAATTAATGACAACAATAATGGCAATTCAACTGTTGCCTGTTGGGCTTGAGTCTGCTATGTTATGATTTGAGCATATTTCTTATGCTAAATGCAGTACCTGTGAGGGTTTCTGGACAATATTTGTCATTGTTTTGTGTTGTTAATTGATTTCCAATAATAAATATATACATACATTTACATAAAGCAAGCATATTTGCCAAATCCCATGTTGATAAGAGTATTAAATACTTGACAAATCTCCCTTTAAGGTATGTGTATCTGACATTTGGTGCCCACTTCTAACAAGGCTAAATAAATGGATTTGGTGTGAAGTAAAGGCAATGGAACGGGGGAGGGAGAATGAGACATCTATTGGTTGAATGTCATCAATGTCATAAATAGTATCTTTAATATCCCAACTTACAGGAGTATGTAAACGGCTCAGGAGGGTTGTTGTTGTTAATTGATTACCAATAATAAATGTATACTGTATATTCCCATGTTAATAATAGTATTAAATACTCCCTTTAAGTTATATTTTGAACAGATACAAAATGTGAGATTAATTTGCGATTAATTATGATTAACTATGGATATCATGCAATTAATCCCAATTAAATATTTTGTATTGATTGACAGCCCTAATAATAATAAAGACAGGTTGGTCAAGCAGCAGATTAATGATATTAAACACTTATTTAATGCAACATTAAGTGTAATGCTTCAGAAGGTTAAGTCACACTTGCTCAGTTTCTATGATGCAAACACACTGCTTACTTTTATGTGCACAAAGGATATTTTTTTATCAACATGTATTTTCTCAAGAATGACAATGGAAGATTTCTGACATTATCCTTTTTTTATTTAAACTTTGAATAATGATTCATGAAGCGCTCTGTCTTCCAAGCATCAACAGATATATCTATTATTATTTCAGCAAAGCAACATTAGCAAGTTAAGGCCGGAGCATGCTTCTGTAACACTTTTCCATTACATATTGAGATGGCTTTCTTAAAACAAAGAGCTGAACTCCTTTTCAGTGGATTTCATCCAAACAGAAGATGTGCTTATCGTTACTACTGTTGTCTCTTTTTTTCTTAGTCTTCTTGTTTTTCATTGTAGAGAAATCCAGTGGTCGAATAATTCAATGCGTCTGCTTCGCCATCCTAAAAATAATAGTTTTAATAGTCAGAGCTGTGACATCACTACCAAGTGTAAAATATAGCTAATAGGGCTTTGGTATCAGCAAAGTGTCCTGTAACGCCCTTTTATTTTTTAATGAGCAAAACATTCTGTAAATACAAGTTATGTACTTCACCTTTGCAGTGTACTGAACTTACCTTCAGTTTCTTGAGTAAATAAGGATGACAATCACAATCAGGCAGAGAACCAGCAGGATCCCGAGGATGATGATAACTGGGTCCCATTCTGGGTCCCATTCTTGCCCTGAAATAATTCAAAACAAGACTCAGTCAAAACCGAGTATATGGCTGGACCGTGTCTGGTCTGTCTGTGAATTTGTGGCTAAATTGTTCTACAAATAGTCAGTGGTCATGTCTATAATGTTAAATCCAGTTGTACATATCCACCAGGTCCAGCGAGGACACTAGGGGACGCGCTGCTCCACTCAACTGGCCGTTCAAATGCTGACGGACCCTCTCGTTGAATTCACCTGATTGGTCGCTGGTTTTCTGCTCTCCGTTTCAAACAGGAACAACATGGCAGCCTGCTTGTAAACTTTCTGTCATTCCGCCGAAACAATCCACCAAGATCTACATCTGAAAACATTTTAAGTGAGAAATAGGCTACGCCACTGCTGAATCTGCTTTCATTTTAGACCGAGATCGACTAGTTTAACAGCTTGGTCCAAGTTTCGTGAGCTGGATGCATCACGCTGGATGGGCTCATTTGCATAAAGGACTGTTCCTCGCCTTTTCATTTTGAAAGAGCAACAGCCAATGAGGAAACTCCAACACTTGGCCGACCAATCGTGTAACTTCATCACTCAGACCCAGACTTTTGTATTTGTAGGGCTGGCCCTCTGCGATCCAGCCATCTTTACTCCCCCTTTACTTTTACCACATCCATTACTTTTAGGTGACTCAATGTTAAATAGCTTACATACTGCATAATATATTATTTAGTTTATCAAATGTCCAATTTTACACCATCCATGATTATTTTAATTAAGGACTTTCAATTCAGAGTCATGAAATAGTTGCGATAATGCTTTGATTCGGTAAGTAATGAATCAAGACCTCTGTGTATTTAACTTTTGAGTTTGCAATGTTTCTACTAATTTCTCATCAGACAAACAATTGATGTTTGTGAAATATACATAGTATGAACTAATTCAGTGGTTTCTAACCTTCTTGGTTTGTGAGCCTTTGAAACACAAAGTCAACTCACCGCCCCTCATCAAAGGTTACAGACAGTATTTCTAACTGTGAGCACGTGAGCTGATCTAATCTGAATCATTTTTAGAGGCATGAGAGTTGAAACTATCCAATATTTTACAAGAAAAAAGGCAAAGGCAGAAGAATATTTTTTTTGTTTCTCTTTCCTATTATCAACACTGCACTTAGATAGCAACAGAACAATAATCAATATAGATGCATTATGATTTAAACAACGTACTTGTTTCCACTTTGGTTCCTTCGCCCAACAGGATCTCTCCACATGTGACCACAGCGCAGTAGTAAATCCCAGTATCAGAGGAGTTCTGTATAGGTTTGGACAGACTGTAGACACAACTTCTTTCCTCTTGATCATCACTGTGAGTGTAAATGATGCCGGGATGAGATTCTCCTGATCCAGATCTGAACCAGTACACATCCTGTTTACCTGGACACTGGACTTCTTTGTTCTTGGAGTGAAGTGAACACTGGAGAGTCACTGAGTCGCCTGGCTTTACCGACTCAGTCTCCGGACTTTGTTTCACGTAGAAAGATTTCTGATGCTTATGATCTGCATGATTCAGTTAAAAAAGACATCAAAAGGAATTAATCTTAATTATTTGTAAGATATAAAAACTTGGCACAAACACTGAAAGTAAAATATATGTTACCGTTCACAGCCAAGAAGATGCCATTAACAAAACTCAGTGAATAAGCTGTTCCCTTTTGACAGAAGTATGTTGCTTCGTCCTCTTTGCTGACATTTGTGATGGTAAGAAAATAATCATCCTTCCCCGGTGTGACTTTGAAACGTGAGTTTTTAAATTGTGTATCAAGTTTTGGTTGAGTAAAAGTTCCTGTAACAACTGTTTGGATCATAAATCCAAGAGGCTGCTTATACCAGTAAAAGAAGTGTCCGTCCTCCTCAGAATCTGGACAGTGCAAAGTAACATTTCCACCAACTTCAACTACAGTCGTAGAGATCTGGTGAGAAACCTCTGCAGTTTGAATCAGGTCTGAAGAAAAGAGACAAACAGTAACAGAGCTTCAGCACAAAAGAAGTAAAAAGGTAAAGTATTAAGATCATTACATGGTCTAGTCTTTCTCATAGTAGTTAAGAATTGCACTTACACACAGTACAAAGTAGAATCAAGGCAGTCAGTCTTCTGGTCATTGTGGCACATACAGCACTCTTGTCTTGCACTACTGATGTCTACCGCCCAAATGAAAGATAGTCAGGACGTGATCAAGGTTTACAAAGTAGAACTCATTGTGATTGGCTGAAAAGCAGACAATGCGCATATCTCTAAATTTAGCAAACCCATGATCGTGTCCCCTTTTCAGTGAAATTCAGATGTATTTGTATTTGTATTTTTCTTTAATGTTGGACTAATAATGCATTTGCGGTGAATTGATTGTCTAAAGATAAATAATAAATCAAATAACACTCACTTTAAAAAAGAAGTAATCAGCAATAATAATGAAGCTGAGGTTACAAAAAGAAATACTTTTTAATTTTCAAAAAGTATAAAATAAACCTTTATGCCGGGTTCACACTGGACGCAGAAGTGCCCCAAAGCGCCGTGCTATGTTAATTGTCAAGCGAGCCGAAGCCTGGCTGTTCACACAAGAAGCCTATTTTTCTGCGCCGGTCAACAAGCAATTCTGCTGTTTTCTGTCGAGCTCTCTCTCTATGTCTGTCAGTGTGTCTGTGTTTCTGCTAGTGTCTCTCGCTGACAACTGACAAATATGCAGAATAAAAACATAATTTAAAACCCACAATCACAAACAGCAGTGACACTCGGCCATTTCTAATGAATATAGTGGATGGATTTTGAAATTTGATTGGGGGGGTCAAGTCAAAAGCATCCATGTGATGCATATTTTATCATCTAATCAGAATCAGGTCATTTATATCACATATAATATATAATTTATATTGTTTTTAGTAGATTTGCAGTTTGTTTTCTTGACAGAAACTATGGCTGAAGATCGCGAGCCGGCTGCAGAGCTCCGTGGCGCAGTACATCCAGTGTGAACAGCCCAATTGGTTTACATGGGCGCCGAAAGGATGCGGGCAGCACTTCCCCGAAATCGCTGCAATTCCGCGTCCAGTGTGAACCCGGCGTTAGTGGGGTTGCTTTCTCAGCCTCAGGGAGCAGAGGACAAATAGCTTGTAGTTGTAGCCACCACTGATATCTGATGGTGCTAGTCTTTTACTTTTCCTGCATAAATGATGCTGCAACAGGTGTATTCTGAGATTTCATCTGCACTTTTTAACAGGCTTGTTTACAACCAATTCTGACCTTTTCTGAAGCTGGTTGTTGCAAAGCTGTCTGATCAGGCTAACACAAGGCTACCAAACACCATGTAACATACTGCTGTGTACAGGCAGCAGACCCACAAAAGAAAACTAACACGACTGACAGACTCATACAAACTTCTCGTCACAACAGTGTACAGGATTACAACTGTAACGGGAATTTATTGTTGAAAACTTTCTAGTCCTTATTTAAATAACTTCACTACACAGGCTCACTAGAATTTGTCCCAGTAATGCCCAATTCCAACCAGGTTAGTAAGGTTATTCGTGTGTTAGTGACATGTCAGGACCCTTTATTTGGCATTCAGCACAGTATCTTTAGGAATCGCATCAATATTGGGTGATTCTACAGAACATGATTTAGGTGTGGTGCAGTGTTGGACAGTAACGCATTATAATAACAGAGCTATTTATGTTGCAAGTGCATTTTCGTTCAGGACTGTTTGCAAAATAATGTGTTAGAAAACATTTTGAGAGGACAACTACTCTGTGTTTCTTGTCTCACAGCACTTTGTAACGGCAATTTAAATTGAAAACAACAAGCAAAGCCACATGCAACGGCTACACTGACAGACAAAAGCTGTGGTGGGCCATTTCTGCCTTTGACCGACCACTGAAGCTGTTTAACTGAAACAGACCTGCCTGTAGGTATCAACAGGATATGTAGTGAGGTTAGAGGTGCAAGAAGAGAAGCGAAACAAGAGGCATCAGAAAGCTAATTTTAGTTTAGATGCATTTTTGTAACTTATTCCACCGATGAACGCAGGTGCACACTTTCAAATAGATTTTTAAATTTTTAGATAGGTCCACTACATGCACCGTGCATCACACTGCAAATGAAAGGAAAAGAGGTGACTTTTGAGTTAACCCAATTCACCACACATTGATAATGTGTTAATACTGTTTCCATCTACCCTGCAGGCACATCATGTGCGTCTGAGAAAGTATTTTAAGATCAGTCACCTCTTCACGTGATCTTTGAGCTGCATGTTTCACTCTGATAAATATATAAAGCCAAAGGAAATGAAGGTCATTCTATGAAGATTGGCACATTATATATTTGGGGTTCTTCGCGACATGAATAACTGATGTGGAGTAAGAGATCGTGATTTTGCAGCAGTAGATTAAAATATAGATGTGATGCACTGACAATGCATGACTAAAATACTGTATCACTGACCAGGTGTGGCTTTGCATAACCCTCCTGCACCATGACACTATTTGCTTACTATTGCACATGCTTTGCTGACTTCATAACCCCCCTTCATAAGACTAAAATGGTGAGAATGACAGGAAGAAAGGAGGCTCTGAAATCACACCTTATTTTGGCAGCCCTACCACAGCCATGCTCAACTTTCCACTCGTCATTTGTTCGTCATTGGTGAGTGTTAAACTGTAACAACAGTCATTTTTAAAACATTGATTTTATTCTGGAGGCTATATAACATGAAGGAAAAAATACTGCAACTTGCTCATGTACCCAGGCGCGCCGGGAAAACAACCGGGTGGCAGCGTCATCACGGTAAACCGTAACTACCTGTCAATGGCGATTTGAATGGAGTATAGAATTTCAACAACATTTTCAATATAAATCAACATGCTGTCACTTCCTGAATCTATTAACAATAAACACTTATAAGATAGGGAAACTGTGTCATACCTTTCTGACTTCTCTCGTTTTCCAGTAGTTATAGTTTATGCAAGTACTGTCCCTTTGAACAGAGAAATCCACTGGAACGGAAAGATGCGCAGGATTTCAGCGTCTGTTGTGACGGTCATCTCGCAGCTAGCGACCATGTTAGTTATAGGCACGGCATATTGGTAGTTACTTAGTTTGATAGTAAAATAACGTTAGCAATAGCTTATTCCATAGATACAGTACTAGACCTTTGTTGACCAACTAAAGCGCGGATGGGAATAGTCTAAGATGCCTTACTGGTGTGCTAGAGTTGGGCCGGTGTAAAAATGTTCAAACCGGTTTGATATTAAACTAAACACCTCAGGCCATGTCGTGCTTTAATTATATTCTCCTCAGAAACTGTGTACTGTAACATTGGGCCGCTCATATCTAGATAACTGGAGTAACGTGTATTTCGCCTGCTCTCATTACTGAACAGGAAACTAGTCCCATGCAGAAGGTTTGTGGTGTAATGGCGTTGATAAATGTGTGTGAGAGAGAGTAGAAAGCCTTTCTAAGCCTTACTGTTGTCTTGGCTATTAACAATCTCGACCGGCCTTGGAAACAGAACACAAGCAGCCCATGCTGACCAATCACATTTCATATGGTACATGTGGTATCTCTGTTGCCAGCATAGCCCTGACGTGTAGATACATTTTTGAAGAGGTACACGTCAGCTACAGATTTGCTATAAAGCTAACATGACCCCTGCTATCAGCTATCAGGACCATGGATCAAACTTAAAGGTAGTGTTGGTAGTGTTCTTCAAAAACAGTGGCCGTTTCACCATGCTCCAAGTTCCTAGGCCACTTAGTCTGCAAGGTGTCTCCATTATGACTCGTGTTCCACTTGGATTCAGTCCTTTTTTGTGAAGACCTAATGTACCCACAGGAGGCAGGGAAAACTTGAACGAGGTGATTTTCATCAAAGTTACATCTCGTCCGGCCCACTACCAACTTGACGTTCCATGCACTCATTTGCATCGCAACAGAGTCTTCCACAAGCTGCTAGCATGGCAGCAGTGAGTACTAACAGTAGCCTTGTTTATTGTTTACGTTCATTATGATATGTTTATGTTCATTATGATAATTTTGGGGGGGTGGTTTTGGAGGGAGGCCTGAAGGGACGGACTGTTAGCATTGACGACTTGGCGACTTTCTCTCTATAGATTTAGGGACATTTGGAGCTGCTAGCTACTCTCGTTGGAAAAGACAACACTGGGCTGGGTTTTTCGTTTGGATAATTTTTAAAATCTAGCTTACTCTTGCTAGTTTCTCAACATTACCAACCCTAGCTTAAGGACTTATCCATTTTAGTTTAAGAGTCAATAATGCCATTTTTGATTTGAACTCTTAACTAACTATCATACCTTAATTACCAAAAACAACAGTTTAGAACCCCAATGAATTGCATTCATTTTATATTAATGGGCCGTCCATGTAGTATGGTGAAAACAGATGAAGCTTGCATCTTTTTTGCATTTATTTTAACCATAACCACAATATTCCCAAACATCAACCAAATGTTTTAGTTACTTCACCATACGGTAGTTGCCAAGCACATACAGTGTATTGTATAAATACATAATTCTGTCTGGATATAATCTGTAAACTACGTTGAACTGCGGTAATGTCGAGAGTGTGGGAAATGAGGTAACTTCAAGATGAAATGACATTAGGGCCATGAGAAATATGCCTTTGTTGTTGCTGATGTTTTTTACTGTAAGCACCCACCTTGAAAACCAAACATGAGATGACAAACACATGAAACAACACCAGCAACCCGCTTTAAAGTTGGAAAGTTTTGGTTAGCATATTTCCACTGTGGTAGTACAGTGAAGCGCCGACTTAACGAGAGGCCAATCAGATTGCTCTGAAATTGTTCCCTCCCACTTGATATGCTTACATTAAGGTGAATCATCTTCTCATACGATCTAATTCAACTGCAGTCTCTCATGTGGAAAGAAAATGAAGATCATATTTTTTATTCTGCTCATGCTCAAAATTGGACGTAAGTATTTGCCACATTTACTCCACATATATATATTTAAAATACATTTGTCACCTTCATGCAGTAATATAGAGAAGGCATCTTGAATGTATCTCTGTTGTTAATTAATACTGTGTTTGATTTTATTTTCAGGATGCACAGACGATCCCATCTTTGAGACAAAGACCATTGGTGTTGGACAAAATGTCACTCTAACATGTACCCGCAACAGATTATGGCATAAAACATACTTATTTTGGATCAGGGTTGTTTCTGGAACCTTTCCTGAAATATTAGGAGGAACATTAGCCTTTGATAGCGAGGTTGTTGAGGTGACTGATCACGTTACAGCAACACAAGAGCCTGGAGCATTTGTTCTGCATATTACCAAAACACAGCTCAGCGATACTGCGGTCTACTACTGTATAAAAGTGATACGAAGCAACATGACATTTTCGAAAGGAATATTTCTGAGAGTCAAAGGTAAAAACACTCCAGATGCCTTAAAAATGATATAATTATACATAATTTATAACAGCAATGTTACATATTTTAATGTTTTAAAATGTTCTAACTAACTTCTATTAAGCTGTTGTATGTTTGCATGATTCATATAGAAGTCACCAGACTCTCTTGTTTAAGAATAGATCATTGTAACCTCAACACCTATAATGTTTCATCATTTAATTGAGTAAAGCATGTTTATTATCATCTTTGTATTTCCCAGGACCAGAACCTGACATCACTGCCATCATTCAAGACTTTCCATCTGATCCGGTCCGTCCAGGAGACTCAGTGACTCTGCAGTGTTCAGTCCTCTCTGACTCTGAGAAGAAAACATGTCCAGGTGAACACAGTGTGTTCTGGTTCAGAGCCGGATCAGATGAATCTCATCCCAGTTTAATTTATGCTCAAAGAAACAATAGTGATGAATGTAAGAAGAGTCCCCAGGCTCGCTCTCCACAGAAATGTGTCTACAGCTTCTCTAAGAACGTCAGCTCCTCCGATGCCGGGACTTATTACTGTGCTGTGGCCACGTGTGGGGAGATATTATTTGGAAATGGGACAAAACTGGACATTGAAGGTAACTGCATCATATTTCTATATAATAGTTAAATTATCATAATATCAAATAACGTAAATAATGTATTACTATTTATTAACTTTTATTATTTGTTTCTTTAATGTTTCAGTTGGCAGCCCGTGTGATTCACAGAACGACAACACGATTGTCTTTCTGTTATGTTCTGCTTTGGCTATCAGTCTGATTGTTACAGCCTTCCTTGTTTATGCCATCAGGAAAAAATCCTGTAATTGTTGCAACGGTAAGAGACATTACTCTATCTATTAAAGCACTAGCACAGCCAGAAAAAAACCTAGTGGATGTGCTACATGATCCAGGGATGGACTGGGTCTGAGATTCAGCCCGGGACTTTGAGATGTAGAGGCCTTTTCTTTTATGCGAGTGGCCAATTGGGCAGTTTTAACAATAATACAGCCACCTCAGTATGTATTTATGAAAAGTTGTGGCTGGTGACCTGAACTCTGATGTCTGGGTGCAAGTGAATGCAGCAAGAGATGACGCTGCCAGCTGCCACTCCATTTTCTACCGGCCTGGCAGCTTTCTATGCAGCCTCTCCAGGTCCCGACTGCTCACGACTTTTTTCCTGCTGAACGTGTGTGTAGGGTTGCCAACTTCCACTGGTAGAAATATAGAAAGGCTGCAGATGGATAGTGATGGGTTGTTTAGCAATAGTAACTCTTTTTTGAAAGGCTATCACTAAAAATTCACTCTGCATCTGATTTTTGTGTGTGGCAGCTGCGTCTTTGCGTGGCACAGGCACACCCGTGGCTACGCCATATTATCAAAGTGTGTTTCCCCAAAAGCTAACATCATTTGATTCATTTGTGCTCTGTATAAGTTAACCTATAGTATTATACATTTGCAATAAAATTAAATCCATCATTTTTTGCTATCTGTTATTCATCTTTTTTTAATAATACAGCTGCCGCCACTCTGCAAACAAATGCTGCAACAGTCAGTGGTGATCAGCAAAGTCAACAGGTAAGGAATTAAAAATGAATAAAAGTTATCAGCAATTTTTATGTTTATATGTGCATGTATTGGAATCCGCTCACTGATGTTCACTTTATTTCCTCAGAGAAATGAGGATACTTTGGTTTATTGTACACCAGTCTTTACCAGGTGGAAAGCCGGCAACGCAGGAAGAAGGAGTCAAAGAAAGGAAGAGACGATCTACACCGATATCAGGGCTTTTGTGAGGGATCAACAATCCAAATACTGATTTGCTAATTGGTGCATAAATGACCACGTTTAATAGATTTTCATAATCGCCTGTAGTATTGTGTATTCCATCCATGTTATTTTGTTTCATTTTTTGTGCATTTTATTAAAGTTTCCATACAAAACAATTTGACATTCTCCCCCTTTTTTTGAAGATTCATTTTGAAAGAGTGGTGAGAAGAGTTCAGTACAATTGTACTAAAAGGAATTTATGTTTGTGTGCATGTGTTGTTTCCTTTCTTAGTAAACAAACTCATATTATGACAAAAGATACCACATCTACAATGAAATTTTAAATAGAAATGAACACCTGTTTTCTTACAGTACATACAGTGTGTGTTAACTTTGAAAAGACCTTCAGTTTCAATCACTGCAGGATTTATCTTACCGTACAAAACCGATCTGTTAACACATAAAATCCAAATTAACTTTCTTCATTGCCATCAGCACATCACATGCAAGCATAGTACTCACATTTGCGCCTGGAAAACAACACAAATGCAACTACACAAATAGAAAATCAACTCAGGGCTCAAACAATATAATAATAGCAAGAAATCAGAAATCAATCTTATGATACCGCCCAAATCTATCAGACAAGACTTATAAACACCTGGCAGAGTACTTAAAACCTTTTCTGTGGTAGTTCCCGCTACAGTAGGCGTCTCCAAGATCACATTTTGCCATGATGACACACAGACTCACAAGGTGAAAACAATACCAGCCACACGCTGCCGTGGCTGGTGATTAACAGAGCAAGCTTAGTTTACTTCAGGTAAAAGGAGATAGCTCATCATTGCATGTTGATTACCAGCAACGACAGATTTCACCTTGTGAGTCTGTGTGTGAGTCACCAGGTGTTTATATTTCTGACTGTAGACAGATTTTACTAATGAAATAGCGTCACAACTGTGCAAGATGCAGTCAAGAAACTTTAAAGGTGTGTAGTTGAGATAAAAATGAAGGCTGAGTTTGAAGATGGGTGTGGTCCAAGCAAGGG
>CAKAOI010046719.1:0-129970 GCA_916701655.1 Sebastiscus albofasciatus
AATCTGGATCAATGAATGTAGACATATGTTCTACTTTGTAATAGCCGTCTGCAAACAATATCTCAGCCATTGGTCCCATTTTGACATGGTGATGCATTTGTGATCACTCCTACAGAAATGAAAAACTGATTGTTACAGTGGTTTCCCCTCATGAGGGCGCTATAAACTCATAGGTCAAACTTACAAAGTTTACACAAGCGGTCCAATAATTATGAAAGTAAGAGGGAAGGTGCCTGCGTCATTTGATGAGGGCGAGCTGTTGATGTGGCTTTAATGCACGTACATGACCTAATGTGAAATGCTAAACACTTTCAGTATCTTTTCTGACATGTCATTGGAAATTAGTGCCGCATTCAGGTTATAAATGTGAATACAGAGCAGTTTCAGTTTGCATAGAAGTTATTGCAATAAGTAATAGCCCCAGTTTGTGCTACTCTTGTTAAAAGACCTTCTTGGTTCGTCAAACATCAACAGGTATTTATCCTTCAGAAAAACAAAATGCTTAGCTCTGTTATTCAAATGACAGTACACGAGAGGCACAAACTAAAGGTACACATATGAGAACTTTGTGTAGACAGCGGTGTCTGTGTTTTGAGGCTTAGATGTGCGAGATGTACAGGAAGGTGCTGTTGATGCTCCAGTCGGGAGGGAAGTCCTGCACTGCGTGGCTCTTGACGTGTCTCTGCATGGCGACCAGGCTGTTGCAGAACTCCAGGCACACGGTGCACTGGTAGGGCGTGGCCCCGCCGTGAGTCCGCAGGTGCTTGATCATGGCCGAGTAGTCCCGTGAGCGCTGACCGCAGAGACGACACTCGAAGGGTTTCTCCCCTGGAAGCAGGGAGAGGAGAGAAGAGTGGAGGGACAAGAGAGGTGTGCTCACATGAGAGAGGGCCTCATATCTTAAAAGTGTATTCCTTGCCAGTGTTCAACCATGTGGTGATTTTATATATTCTGCTATATTACTTGACTGCAATTTATCCAGTCTGATGGTTAGATATTAATTGTTAATTTAGAGTGAAATCAATCAAACAAATCATCCAGATCTCCATCAAAGCAGTTACATACATGTACATTGTGCATGATTGTGTGTTGATGTTACAAAAAACAAAATACATTAAATAGATAAACAGGTATCAACTATCATTCTGAACAAAAATTACAAGGAACATATATTAGATACGTTATATTAGATACAATATATATCTGGTTTGTAGGGGTGTAAGAAAATATCACATGAGTATCGCGATACTATGTTGTGCGATACTCATTCTTAAAACCACAGTGAAGTCCCTGGCATCATATGAATCTAGAAAACCTAAGGAATCCATTAGTAACAACCATGTCATACTAGTTACGAATGAGGCTAAATAACATTCCAAAGTTATGCTAAATTTTGGCTTTCCCTTGAGCTCTGACCTCAAGATATGTGACTGAAAATGGGTTCTATGGGTACCCACGAGTTTCCCCTTTACAGACATGCCCACTTTATGATAATCACATGCAGTTTGGGGCAAAAGCCATGCAGATTTTTTCATGCAGTATAAATGTGTTATTTTTGCCTATTCTAAAACGGTGTATTTCTGGTGTGTTCTTTATACAGTTTTCCTAAATTTAAATTGAAAAAATTGAAATATATCACCTTGCTTACAGTATCGCAATATATTAAATTAACCCTGTATCATGATATGTATCGTATCGTCAAATTATTGCCAATGCACAGCCCTAATGGTTTGCATCTTTTAGTTTTAGGACAAATTGATATTTAAGTTTTAGATGAACGACAACATCAAATTGCTCTTAAAATATTGTTTTAGGATTACATCTTAAATGCAGACCCTTTATATTTAAAAAAAAAGTAGCCTGTTCTGAAGGTTTAGCACCATTTATGTGGTTTAGCACGTTTCAACCAGCAAACTACGTTATAGGCTTTATATTATTGCTAATCTTTTTTTTTTTATCATTAATTTTTTAAAACACATGCTGTAGTGTTTTGGCCAGTGTTTCATCACTTACACTTTGCACAATGTCCAATTTGCAGAGAAAGTTGCTTAACAAAGGTACAGTAGTCATCACAGTGAATATCCTGTTACTGTTGTTAAAGCAATCATTGCAATACAGTTGTAATGGCACACTTTGAAGTGCATTACACTACAGAAATAATCATAATAGCTTTAAAAAGCAGTTTAGGCAGACAAGATGAGTTGATTGATGGATTTTCTATCTCACGCAAGTTTCAAGTCTGCAAGTTTCAAGTTTCAAGTTCCTGTAAGGTGTGTTTCATAGTATTGAAATGAGTGGAAACCATCACCTGCCTGGAAGTTGGTCAAAAATCTAAAACACAACGCGATGATTTGGAACATGTTCATCCGTAATGCTTCGTAGTAAATAGTCTAAAACATGTGAGAGTGATGGCATACGGTAAAAAAAACCCCAACTTTGGCTACAAAAAAAGAGTTTTTTGCACCAAACCGCATGTGATTATCATAAACTGGGCATGTCTGTAAAGGGGAGACTCATGGGTACCCATAGAACCCATTTTCATTCACATATCTTGAGGTCGCAGGTCAAGGGACCTCTTTGAAAATGGCCATGCCAGTTTTTCCTCGCCAAAATATGTTTATGACATATTTGGTACCAATGGATTCATTAGGTTCTCTAGTTTCATATGATACCAGCGTCTTCATTTAAAACTGAGCCCGCTACAACCTTAAAATCCCAAGTTGCATTTATGCATTAAAGAAATTAGTGGTGTTAAAATGAATTTGTGTTAACATGTTAATATCACGTTTACTTTGACAGCCCTAAAAAAAAAAAAAAATATGATAATACAATGCAGCAAGACTTGTAAGCATTTAGAATTGCTTTCAAATATTTATTCTCCTATAGAGCAATTTAATGTTATCCCTGCTGAGTCAACACACATGGAGCCGTGATTTACTCATATCTGGCTCTTTCTACCTGACGGCCAGTTTATCTGACTTCACTTTGTAACATGGATTTTGGACAGAAAGAAATATATTGAATATTAAAATTACGTTTTGGGTTATTTATAGTTTTTGCTCTAATGTCCCGCAATATAAAACAAAGATTAGTCATCGTTGTGGGTATGCGTAGTCTTAGATCGAACCAATGAGTGCTCGGCAGCACCATAAGTCACAGAGCTGATGAGTTCTTTTCAGAAAAAAATCTACTTATAAATGGTACTTATAGTTTACACTTACCGGTGTGAACTCGGTGGTGCGTGTCCAGTTGATGTTTAAGGCTAAACCTCTTGGGACAGTGTCGGCACTGGTAGGGTTTTTCTCCTCTGTGTTCTCGGTGATGGGATTGTGGTTCATGCTGCACTACATCTCCTCTTCCACAGAATTGACACCCTGTGCAGGCATTACCTGTGCAAACAAGTTGAGGGAAAACAAGCTAAGGTGTGAACACTGCGGTGGACTTGAGGGGCATGGCTGTTAAAAACACCATTTTACAACAAAAGCCAACATTTCTGTGTTGTAGAGTACGATGTGGATCGGACATTCATACTTCGTACTATTAATCACAGGAATAAATATGAGTTTATTAAAACTGCACTTATTGCTTGCTGCCTTTATGGTTTTTCTTTCGCTATTATTATGCGTAAATTGTTTATTCTCATTCTTTAATCCTGATAGACAAACGCATTAAAGAGCAATGAGATATACAAGCTGCCAAAAATGACCAATTACTTGCAATATAGTGAACTCAGTTTATTTTAGAGCTGCTTGATTAGTCTATTTTTGAGAAAATGAATCTGCAAAATTAATGATTTGATGATCAATTCACCGTTAGTCCCTAGTTCCAGCTTTCTGCTTTTATATCATTGCAAATTGAACATCTTTGAGATTTGGACTGTTGGACAAAAACAAGGATGATGTCACCCTGGGCTCTGCGTTTTTCACTAATTTCGAACATTTTATAGACCAAACCATTAATCGAAAAAACAATCAGCAGGTTAATCGGATTACAATACTCCCTGATCTCCTTGACATGACAGCAACTAATCATAATACCAATAAAAAAAAATACAGTTTATTGCGCAAGCTTTTAGAATAATATGTTAGTCCGACACACAGTATTTGAATCGCCTTTCGGAGGCACTAGTCTATTTTTGGTCAGCATCCTGTTGCAAGACAATAAACTCAGTTACTACAAGCTTACTTTCCTGTCACTCTGCACGCACGTCTCGTCTGCAGCCACATAAGTTAGAGAGTCTTTTAAAGTCACAAAGGTGCGATTTTGAGGTTAAAAGTCAGAAGCCTTTCAGTACCTTGTATTTTATAAAGTGAAAAACCTGGGCCTCATAGTATAGACAGGATGCTGAAGTAAAAAGGGGGGTGGGGGGTGTACTACTGTAGTCGGGGAAATTGAGAGAATAAACCACAACAATTGAACGCTCACCACTCTAAACACAACCTACTGAGACCTGCTGCTATTATGCTTCCTGTCCACTATTCCTCTCCAGTTTCAAGGCCTAACTTGCTTTAATACTTACTTGCTTTGTATGCTTTAATGTACATTGCCCTTATTAACATACAGGCAGGAGCTTAAATGCAATTATAGATATTAGAGAGATGGCTTGAGTAGTATTATTATGTACTTGTAGTACTTTAGTTATTACACCGCTACAGTTACTGCATTGGAGTAGGTGTCTTGTAAAGCACGGTTTTACCATCGCCTTATCTCTTCAAGAATGAACATAATGTTCCATCAGATAAAACATGTTAATCAGCTTGATTGCACGAGATGAATTACTGCACGCACGCACACATACACATACACACTTTCTGTTGGTTGAGCAACTTTTTTGTGGTATTGCAGTGACTTACCTTCATATTATAATAAATCAATATGTAGGATTTTTTTTGTTTGGTACAGGACAAACCGCTGTTGCGATGCAGTGCATACTGTACTGCATATATCTAGCTCTATCTAGTAACCACACTCCTGCTCCTGCTGCACCATGCTCTCAAAACCACAACTCTCTTTATCACTTTCCATTGCGTAGCAGCGTAGCTGGAGTCTGCCGAGGTTAGGGGTCATGACAAGAACTGTCTTTCTGTGCTAAATGAATTGGTTACACACAGGATAAGCACTGCTGCACGCTTGATCGTAGTATGCACATTGTGTTGTGATTATTAAAAAACAGTAACTTTTAGTGTTATAATCATATCCTTACCTGGTGGTGTTGAGGCTGGATCACCAAGGAGGCTTGCACTGCAGTGTTTGCAGTCTTTAACTCTCTCTCTGCTGGCTTTGGGTACCTCATGGTTACTGTGGAAAATGCATTGTTTGATTTGAATGGTTGCACAAAATTGTACCTTTAACAATAATAAAGAAACTGCTTTTATTTGTGCTCCAAAGAGAGACGCCACTGGTGAAAAGTAAAAGTCTCCCATGAAAAGAACATTATGTGCAATCGCAGATTACATCCTTTAACACCCTTTCCTTCCTCTCCATCCCCGACCACGAGATATTTATAGCGCTCGTTCGGGGTAAAAGCTTTAAATGTCATATAATGTGAGAGTGAGATCATGAAGAGATACTGAGGAATAGCTATTTTTTTCCTTGCAAAGATACATAAATGTTTTGAACTATTTCTTGTGGTACAGACGTGGCCAGCCTGAACACTGAAACTGTGTTTCAGTGGGTGGAAAATCTTGAATTCTGCAAAGGAGGGGAGAAATTTAGGGGGCTCCCCTTCACACACTGTTTAGTTACACTGTTTGGAACACTGTAAAAAATGCATAGACTTGACAAAAGGAGGTTAATCACCCAAAAACAATGTCATGTGGGTTTCACACTGTCTTGTGGGGTAAGCGGCGAATTCATTCAGAATTAGGACAAAATTTGTTTTAATCCCACAAAAACGTATATTTAATGCAAAATGAACTTGTATGTCTTGTGCTCCTTTGTGCTGTGATTAGTCTGAAAACTAGGAATATGATTTGTCAAAAAAAAAAATCTTTGACTGCTTAGGACTGGCAGGTAAGGGTTAACTGGTGAAACTGCTCTAGTTGGAAAGTGCAGGAGGCTCGAAACAGCAGTGAGTCAGGTACCAGAGCTGTCGCAAGGGAACAATTGAGCAAATTAGGGGATTCTCATGTCTTTGTGAGAGGAAAAATAGGGAGACAATGACTGAAAATAAAAGCCAGAAGTTTCCATAATTGTGTCCGAGTGCTGACTTACCTCAGCTCGCTGGTTTGAACAGTCCCAGTAAACGCTCTCTGGCTGGGTTTTTTTCTTCTCAACAGGCCTTGCTTGATTATATTCCCCATCCCTGTAGACCCGGCGTAAAGGTTTTGTGTGTAACGTGAATAAAAGCCTGGGAATCCCATTACAGAGCTGTGAACGGGGGTTTGAAAATGCGAGCCGAGTAGGGGGAACACGTGAGGGGTTGAGAGGGAGTACGGGTACGCTACAGAGGTCTGGTTTGGGGACTGATGGGGGTGACCTGCCATTAAGTTGGAATAGTTCTCTGCAATCCGCCTCAGGGTGTTCACAGAGCCCCACATGTTTGCAGGCAAAGTCCAGGAAGAAGAGAGAGAGGAAGTGCTGCTGTCAGGCCTGGTGATAACACTGTGTCTGTTATAGGATGCTGCTGACACAGGGGGGAGTTTGGGCTTCTTTCTTGGGGATGGCGGACTGTTGGGGTTGTTATCGGGATCAGAGGACGAGAGGTTTTCTATGACAATGCAGTCGCTTGCCTCCTCCTCTCGGGATGAAGTCTCAGGGAGTTTCTCCTCTTGAACTGGACTTCCGTTTTGCTTTCGATCGTTCTCCTCTGCACTTTCTTCTTTAATTTCTCTCCTTTTGACCTCCTCTCTGGCTCTGTAGTGGACATTGTCCAGCTGCTTCCGGCACTGGTCCTCCAGCGGCTGCATCTCCAGCTGCTGAGCGGCTCTCAGCAGCAGATGCAAATCGTCCGCAGACACTTCAAGATTCTGCGTGTAGGTGAAGTCCAGAACTTGCTGGAAGGTGTGGGGTGAGAAATACTCCAGAGTGCAGTGGACCGGGCTGTCTATGTCTGCCTGGGCTAGAAGCTGCGCTAGTCTCCTACTTGCACAAGCCAACACTAGCCGGTGAGCCCTGAAAGTTTGACTCTTTACTGAGATGATGGCATCGCAGAGCGACCCCGAGCGACGCAAGACATCTGCCTGCTGCAGGAAGTGGAAGTATTGGGTGTTGTTGATTCGGATCATTTCTGAAGTTTGTAGAGATATTATCAAAAGTCTGAGAGGAGAAAGTGGAAAAAAAATAAGAGAGATCCCATCAGATAATGCCCACACTCTGTTAAAAGTAGTTTATTTTCCAGGTGGTTATCAGGTATGTGACATTTGTAGAAATGCTAAATTGTAAGTTAAGTAGGAAAATCACGTTGCAAATCAACAGCAGAATTTGGCTTATGAATAACAGATTTCTCTGTGGTTTGCACAGTTTTTTTTCCATCCTTGGCTGAGAAGATGAGAGTTGAGGGGGCAGAATGTACCCAAAGTGATTTCATTATTTGTTTATATTGCGACAAGTTTGTGTATCGGTGAATTTGATTTTAAACTAGTTTGCAGAACAGTTTATAAAATGGTTATCGATTTTTATTTTAAAGCAAGTAACCCACCCACGTATTAATATCTTCACAACTAATAGGATTCACTCAAATTCTTTCTCTTAAACAAGCAGAAAAAATGTCCTCAATCACAACCGTGTCTGATATTGTGTCTGAATGTCTGGTTGATGTGTGGAAATGTACTCTGTTTGGTGGAAGCTTTGATATTCGGCGCTCACATACACACTCTAAAGCCACAAAGCCCTAACAGTATATGAAACCATGACTAATGACTGTACACACGAGTAAACATTAGTAAAGTTTGAGCGTCAACAACAATAACTGCATTTGGTTGACTGTATTTGGATACAATAAACATCAGCAGGGGTGGAATATGTAAATATGTAAGTATGTGACAGAAATATTTGGAATTTTACACGTAAAATCGAGAATGCATGTGGATGAAAATGTTGTGACTCTGTGTTGAAACTACCGGATGCCTGAGAAGTTGTCATCTGCACACAGTCTGAAGTCTATAATGAACTTTTATGATTATACAGTGTGTGGTCGGTTTCTGCAGCGGAGGTCACAAGTACTGTGAGCTATTACAGAGGTTTTTTTTTTGCACAATTGCAACTCCGTTCAGTCCTCTGCTGGTGACTGTAAATGGAAAGTAGATGTGAAACGAAATTACATGTAGTTGTCTCGTTACTGGAATCTTTTTCAAATGTGTGTGCATTTGTTTTTTTTTGTGCATTCTCCAAAGCGATCTCTGCTCTTAATCAAATTAAGTAATCTAAGCTGTTGAAAAATGTTGCACCAAAAAGTAGTAATTCAAAATAATTTATGAATTATTTTATTTATAATGTAAACAAAACAGTATGTAACGCTGAGAGTGAAAGTGACAGTGAAGCAGCTGCAGTATCAGATGTCACTTACATTTACTGTATTTCATAAGGCTCAGCCAGCAAGCTTAATGTTTTAGATTAGTGTTCATTTAATAATTAAAAAAGATAATTACAGTTACATAATTTGTAATATTGAATGCACGTAGGGAAATAATCATGCAAATCAAGGATGCATCATTTCAGTGAAGCCGACTGTATCGTCTGCGTACAAATATAAAGCAGTAGACCATTTTGTCACGGCAACATTTACGGCTGTCAGAAGCGCTGACTGATCAGAATTGTAAAATATAATATAAATGTAATATACAGCTGATATATTACATCATGCAGCCTACACCAGAGTCACAAATGTATTATTATTTTTTTTATTATTTTTAATTAAATTTAATTAAAATTTCTTGTGTACAGTAATATATTTTTTAACGTAGTCATTTTAATTTATATAATTTTCCTTTCACATAATAATAATACTAATAACACTACTACTACTACTACTACTAATAATAATAATAATAATGACATTATTAATATATGGTGTAATTGTAGCACTGTAGTAGTCATACTAGCAGCACTGTGATGATATTAATTTCACGGGTGGATTAATAATAAAACGTAATAAAATAATAAAATTATAATTAATAAAATAACGTTAAAGCAACTTCAGTTAACATTTACGCACAAGGAGATTTTGCAGAAACTTTAAAAGTAGTATCATGTGTTGTTGTGTAATATACAAACCTTTAATCCTCATAGGGATGTTTTCTTTTCAATGGCAGAGACAGCTCAGAAATGTTGCTGCCTTTCAGTGGCGAGTGGAGCGCCAATCCATAAACATTAGTTTCAACTGTTAGATTGTGCTTTGCGGCAGTCTTCCAACTCACATTGATGTGATGCACCTGACATTATATAATTTTGAATTATGCGTTGAAGTAATGCATGCAGTGGTACTCTCCCGGGGCCGCTGGCCATTAAATCAATTATCTTATTGTATTGTATGCTGTTTTATTATGCTTCAAGTCCTTGCAAACCTTGTCTAAATCTTTAGAATATAATGGATTTTGTAATAAACTGTCTTGTGCAATAATCAGATTCCCCCTGATGCTGCTCAAATCTACAATGCACTTGCAGAGTTGTGACATAGTTAGCAGGTCTTTGAGCTGATTGCAGTTACTATCTCAGTGCTTACACGGGGGAAAACCTTTGCATGCATATGTCAGATTTACACATCCTTTGACAGGACATGAATTTACAGCCCCACAACTCGCATGTAAAGGACTGGAGTCACAAGAGAGAAGCCTGAACTTAAAGCCTCCACAGGCAACATGAGATCAATAGCGACACACTAGATTGTGTTCACAGTAGATCACAGAAAACTACTGAAAAAAGACCAAAGATGAGCAGCGATAAAGTGTATCTGCTTGTGGTTTCAAGTGTCGGAAACCTAAGAAGCAACAAGCTGTGTGAATGAGACACTTACCCGATGTTTAGTGAATATTCTCTCTGGAGAATGACGAGCTACCTCGCATCATGACTGTTAAGTGATTTGTAAAGTGACATGTCTGTCAGGGTACAGGTTTTGGTGAGGGACAGGGTGGTTTCCTCATTTGTCTTCAGTCCCTCCTCTTCAACTTATGTCTTTCCCTTATTGGTTCAATGATTATGGTGCTAAATGATTTGTTTTTTGTAATAAAAGATGGCGACTTTCTTGTAAGTAAACCCGTAATTATTTTGTTTTCTTTATTTTGCTTAAAGCGTGGAGGCAGTTTTACTATTTAATATTCCTCAATTGTTGTAAAGGGTAGACATATGTTGATATTGCATGCAAATCACAAATTAAACAGAAGGAACAATGGATGTAACACGTTTTTCTGAAACTGAGGAAGGTTTCATTTGACCAAATTATTAAACTACGCGTGTGTGTGTGTGTGTGTGTGTGTGTGTGACTGAGAAAGAGGGGGAGAAACAGGGACTGATGCTGTGTATCTGTAGCTTACATGCTGTACAGTACATGGTTTCTTCCACTCCAGCATCACTTGCTGGTCACTATGCTAATAGGCTGCTCTGTGCTGATACAAAAACCACATCAAAGACACTGATCTGTGACAGGAAACATACAGACAAAGGCCCGGTGGTACCGGTATGCAGGGCTAGGCCTCACTGAAACTTGCACCCTTGAAATAGAAATATCTGCTTTGTCCTTTCGATTTGTCACATGTCGGTGTGAAAACCTGTAAAAATAGGCCAACTGTAAAGAGCTGGTCAGTTTAGCACGCCTCGATGGATGAGAACATTATAATCCTTTGTTTGCCTTTAGAGCTTTATTTGGTCATAAAAATCAAGCTAATTTTTATTAGCAGCCTATTTATTGTTGTACTCTACAATATTCATAAAACTCTGTATAATGTTCATTTAAGAATCACTTTGTTTTTTATTTATTATATCTTATTTGACATATTTTTTTTTTTATTCCCAAATTTGAAATGCAAGAATTATTGTAATATAATGTAATATGTGGATATTTATACAATATGTATTTGTATAATCCAGAAGACAGACAAAGTTAGCTCGTAGCCAGTGAACATGTTAGAGCATTCAGCAGCTAAAGAGCCAGTGGTATAATTCATAAAGTAAGCAACTCAAAGTTGGTGGAGACCAAAACAGAGTTAAAAGAGGGTGAAAGTTGGCTGCAATGTTGGCTAGAGTCTGCGCTATTTAGGTTGTTGTGAAGTTCTTCTGCCCCAACTGGCCAAAAGGTTGCCCCACTATGAAACGATCAATGAAAAGGGCAGCAGACTCATGAAACGTTTGAGCAAATAAGAAATTCCAAAGATAACACGAGTAGGAAAAAAAAGAAAAAAGGAATACCTTAAAAAGAAAGATGCATTTAGCACAATCAGACATGCTGTAATCTAGAAAGAAAAAAAAATGATTACAAACAAACAAAAACTAAATGACAAACACCAAAAGTGCTCTCCGCTCTTTCCTTTTCAACAGCTGGGATAGATTGTTGCCCGTAAATTGCAATTGGGGAGCAGATGGCAGTATTTCTGATGCAATGAAATCTAATTAATAGGAGATAGTGTAAGCCCATGTAATATCACATGGCAAAAGCCCTTTGAAGTCACATCTGGTATGAGTTGGGGTGCAGCAGAAGGAAGACAGTATGGTGTTATGTCGTCAAATTTTATTGTTCATAGTCGAGATTCCCAAAGCAGCTTTTTTTGCATGAATTATTATGAAAAGCGTTTGTGTTTGCTGTTGATCACCCCATTTAATTTTATTGAAACTCAACGGGAAAAAAAATCTGTGTTTTTGATTCAGGGACAATTTTTTTTTATGCCTGTTTTGTAATTTCGAGGTAAAGAATATATAGAGTTGAGTGTCATCAGCATAGCTGTGAAAATAAATGCCAAATTTACAGATGCTAGCTCAGAAACACATTCAATTTGCAGTGGGTGCAAAACAAAACTTTGTGGTACACCAAATTTAACAATATAATACTCTGAGTCCATGATATTATGAAGAATACAATTATTGATAGGGCCATAAAAACACCTGTCCATGAATACTAATGTAGTTTTGGGACTGTGCAAGAAGTTTATCAGGGTTGATCTCATACAGGTTAAGGTTGACCTAAACAAAAGCTATGCTCAGGTCGGCCAGACTGATTAGTGAGAAGGAATAAATTGACCAGTTAAGTGTAGTTTTAGAGAAATGAAAACATTTCACATCAGGTCTGATGCACACATGAAAGTTAAGTTTTGGCTGTTGAAACGTTGGCTGTTTGATACTTTGACTAGTTTTCTGCAGCTCTGTTAAAAATGATTGGTATGATAAACCACTGTACTGTTTTTTTTGTGATGACAGTCAACAAATAGCGTTAAGCAGGGTGATATTTAATCATCACAATTCAAACATTACAATTAAAATAGTTCAATTCAATTCAATTTATTTTGATATAGCGTCAAATCATAACAGAAGTTATCTCGAGACGCTTTATATATAGAGCAGGTCTTAGACCGTGCACCATAAGTTCTCACCAACAATACACTCATCGTGTGAACATTATGCTCTTTAATCAGGCCACTCATTAGTGTTGTGTCAGTGTAAAGTGATCTAATATTGAAAAGGCTTGTTTTCAGAGGTTCTGTACTAGATCTGCAGCATTATGTGTAGGTGTCATTACAGTTACTGTTGATTTATGACGTGAAGTGAATATGTGAGAGTTCCAAGTAAGAGACGGTCTTAATTAAATACACCGTCTATAGCATCTGTTTGATTTTATCTAACCATACATACTCTCAGAGGATTCTCTCCGTGCATAGCATATTGTTTTATTTAACCATTACTGAGTTACATTAATAGAAAAAAATAGTTGAAAAATGATTAACTATCCTCTTCCTCATCACTTCTTTGGATATATACACACAATGACACATTATATACATTTCCCCCAACAAGTAAACCATACAACTAATCAATCCTCTAATCATATGGTGGTATGATTGTATAGGTAGTTTGTTTTTGCCCTGGACAACAACTTCATAGAATTAACAGTGTTGATAGGGTAACATATTGTATAAGAGTGTTTTCTCTTGTTTTGTGTTTGCATAGCATATCTTTTTTTTTAAATGTCCTTAACTCTTAAACATTATGACCTTAGAATTTTAGGCTAATGTTACATACAGCAACATTTTATTTCCAGAGTTGTTTTAGTCATAATGTATGTAACATAGATAAACAGTAAAATAAATTTTATATTTTTTTGTCATGAGTGAAATACTGACTAGTTTGGGATTTTTCTTGTGCGGTTTGCGATACACGTATAGGAAAATATCTGGCATCCTGTGTGACCTCAAACCACACTCCAAGTTGCATCTCCTCTATTCCAAAATATGTAGCATTTAAACTCATATAGCATCCTTTAAACTTGTCACTTCTGTGGTCAAGGGATGGGCGTATGTGTAGTGTTAAACACAAGGTAGTTTCTTTGTAATTCCTGTGATCACAGGTTTGATAGGGTGACTTTCGGTGACGCTCAATGGTGATATTTCTTTTTCTTTTATTTCCTCTCAAGTTATGATTCCATTTTCAGTGGCTGTGCTCTTTTAAACAGCTACACATTACTGGCCATCTGTGATAACTCAGATTAAAAGGGGAACATCACATAAATTAAGAATTCCAGTATGTTATTTCCATGGCCTCGGAAAGTTCAGTATTAGTGAACATGAGCTACTCTCTCTCAAAGCCAGAAACCAGAGACGTAAGTCTCAAACTTGTGATGTCATAGGGTATAAAGTCTGGAGCAGCTAGACAATGAATGGGAGACTGATTTTGTGGATACACAGAATGTTTTCTTTTTATACCCAAATAAGCTTTATTCTATTGTAGTGTTATCAGTTGTGAAACAGAAAGTGTACCCATATACTCAGAACATTGCCCTGGGTTTCTCAGTGTCATCTATTACATTGTTCCCAATGCATTGTCTATTGAGTGCTTCTACACTTTATACCCCATGACATCACAAGTTTCCATTTTAACACTCTAGTTTTTTGGGTTTGGGGGAGAGTTGTTCATGTTTACTAATATTTTTTGGACTGTCTTAGAACATAGGAATAACTGTAATAAATAATGTATGAACTTTGAAAATGGGTGTAGTTCCCTTTTAAGTTATCATGGATGGTCATTGTGTATGGATTTGTACGTGCAAATGCTGACATTTGGAGTGCCGGGGGGGGGGGGTTGGGTGGGCTACTGTGCATACCTTTGTGCGTCAAGTATTTCTCAAACCACTGGACAGTTTGATCTCATTTACTCCTTTCAGATGAATTAGCATTATACCAACACTTAAATGTCATCTTGTGCTGTATGGGAAGGAGACGGCTCGAGCTGATGCAAAGGGCTTCACCTTCCAGTAATTTCAAGACTGTCAGTCCCCCCACACCACACTCCTCAGCACCTGCTAACCCCTCACTGTCAGTTTAACAATCATCATCAGACGACCCTGCATCAATGCTGACTCACTGAGGTGTCTAACTGTGTGGGGTATTTGAGGTAAATGCTCGTCTATGCACATTCTGCATTAGCGTGTACCTCTGCACCCACACATTTCGTACGATGATATTTACTTAGAATTCATAAAGTAAGCAACTCAACTTTGATCTACCTACCAAGCGTTTTAATCTCTGCATACTAAGGGGTTTCATATTGTTGTTTTGTTGAATGAATCAAAGTGTTACTGAACTAAACAAAACGCACTCAGACTGCGATGTGACAAAAGTCAGGGTTAATATGAGTTGTCTCACATTACCACAGTGGCGGTATGTGAGCGCTTGACTTCAGAGGAACCTCTACCAAGATGACTGATGTGCGCTGGAGGCATCAATGGCAAACTGTCACTGTACAGCCACAGAGCCTTTTCACAGTAATCTGGGTAAGCAGGACTACCCGTCAGTGTTGTGGTTTGGAAGAAGTGATCTTGTGCAGGGCTAGGGGCTGGGGCTCAACGCTTCTTTGTAATTTGTGGGTGAAGGAAGTGTGAGGCCTACCGTACCCACGCTATAGTGACTGTCAGGTGAATTGCTGCTTGGGAACTGTGTCAAGGCTGCTAAGCAGTCTTGTTTTACAGAGGGTCTGATGTTTATTGATGCTTATCACAGCATAAAGAACAGGAATGTGATTTGATTAAAGCCATCACTTGCTTAGAATTGACAGGAAATGAACCCCCACAGCTACAGTATGTCATTACTCATCATTGCACCACATTAAGTTCAAAGGAAAACATTCATCAGTTACTAAGAATGTTGCAATCATTTGGAGATCGTGGGTATAATTAGACGTACTGTATGTCTCTGGTGTAGGTTGTTTTCTCCATACAGTACCAGACATTTTATTAGAATTCTAAACTTCTGGTACCTCATATACACAACTTAAAGGGGACATATCATAAAAAACTCATGTTTTCAGTATTTCAAAATGCATTTGTGTATCTGGAGTAACTACCAATGTAGAAACTGTGAAATAAGACAACCTAGTCAGTCTTTTGGACTGGATCAGAAAACATGTGATTCAACAAGCAAATCAGATTTGACTCCCCTTCCTATGTCACATGCAGGCTCATTACAATATACCGCCCACAGCTTGAAAACTACATTTGCAAAGACGCGCCATATTTTTCTCGAAAGCCACTCAGAGCAGACTGGGCTTTTTCGGGAGGGGGCCATAAAGCAACCCGGTCTTTCCACGTGTCATGAGTATGCATTTTAGCCTTTTCATGTGTCATTTGTGCGCCACTTTTTGTGTGTCATTTATACGCCACGCTCATGTCTGCAGTTAGGTTGAGGCAACAAAACCGCTTAGTTAGGTAAACGTCATGGTTGGGCTTAAAGTAAGTACGTAAACGAAGTGAAATACGTACGGAAAACGCAACACAAACGTCACAAACGCCGGTCTCGAATACCGGTCTCCTGCTTAAAAGTTCAGTGTTTGTTGGACCCATTAACCTCCGCACCTGCCCACCATAAGTGGTCTTATATACTACGTCATTGACTCTTACTGTAGTGGATGCGTTTACATTGCAGTTAATACAGGATGCACGGCGTACAAATGACATACAGAAATCAAAAAAGGCGTTCTTATTGCACGCTAAATGCCTTGCGCCTTTTCGTGCGAATTGGCTGCTTAAAGAGACAGGCGCTAAAACGGAGCGTTTCAGACAAAAATATTGTCTTTTTTTAATGTTAATGTATGTAAACATGTTCTAGTAGAAACACAAAATACAAGTGTGAACCTGGAAATGAGCATGACATGTCCCCTTTAATAATGGGCATTCAAAACTGAATGAAACTGAATTCATTGAAACATTTCTTCAGTTTTGTTGATGGTAATGAGGTGATACTGTATGCATCGCAATTTTGGCCTCACAGAAATGACACTGTGGCTTAAGCAGTCACTGAAACTCTATACTGAGATCTGAGAGGAAAACCTTATCTTCCACCTGAGCTTAATCTTGGTTAAGATTTTTATCTCGGGGGAAGTTTTACTATCAAATGTGTTTTAAGTTACGTCATTGTCAGACATGAACGAGCAATAAAGTTGAATGTTCATTAACATTAACCATCATTATTGCTATTAAATCACACCTTGTGCACTGTGGTAAACTTATTTTGGCATTCAGTCATGAAACCAATTGTAATTTATACTGTAATATAGCAAAACACATTTCTTCTAAATGTTTTTTAGGTTTCTTTTTCCAAAGAATTCAGCTGAGGAGATTCAAGAAAAGAAAAAAAAAACATTTTCCAGTATGAGTTAGTCAGACAGTTTCCCCCTTCTTGACTGTGGCTTTTACATCATAGGGCTCATTACACAGGTTACATTATGATCAATTTTCAATCTCTCTGCATGTTGCCTCTGTGAGATGGATGACTTAGATCACATGGTGTCAGTCTACTAAGAGAGAGAAAATAGGCATGTGAAGAAGTAATTCAATAAGCACAGACTCAGTATTTTATGGGTCATTCATTTTTATTACACTATTAATTAGCTTGACCAGTTTTAATTTCTCAGATTGCTTGCAAATACAGTAACACAACAGAGAACATTTTGCCAAATAGGAATATCTGTCTGCTTGTTTGTGGAGCATGTCTTTGGTTAAAGGTCTGAATGAAAATGAAGAACAGCTCTCTCAATGATGCTATATTAACATCCCTAGAATCAATGCGGTATAATTGAAATCAGACAGAATCGATCTCTAACATTTAGCAACCTGTACACAAATCGAGTAATTTGGTTCTACTTGTGCTTAGTGCCACTCCTTGTCAATTAGGCAGAGGCCGTGTGTCTGTCTATATTTCCGAACGTTATAAACTCGTCAATGTTTTCTCATACAAGCTTCTAAATTTACATTACAGGTGAAAAGCATGACCCTTGATCCAACTGATTATTACATAGAAATAAAAAATACAGAATAATTACATCCAAAACACAGCATTGTAAAAGGCAATAATGCAGCAATTAAAATCTCAATAACATTGTTTATATTTCGTTGGGAAGTAAGGGGACAGACCAACAAAGAAGTCTAGAATTTGACAGAGGACGTACGTACAAATGTGATTTGATTAACTACAGTATACACCATTCTAAGTCTGCTAAATGCTGGTAGGAAACCTTCAGTGGTTTGGGAAACACAGGCAAGCTTATTCTCATCTATGGTTTCAGTAGTATCATTACAAGATCAACTGACTTAAACTGTGAACATACAACATTTTCATTCACTAACGTAGCTGTACAAATTATACAAGGGCTATGACTTCTCTTCACCTGTCATAACGCAACCGCAACCTGCAATTAACCTGCCTAACGAGAGAAACTGAAGATTAATGCAAAATCATAACTCTTTTTGCTTATTTCAAAGCAAACTTTACAAAAAAAACCCCAACAACTTAAAAAGTAAACAACTTTTCCTCTGAATGGACAAAAGCAGGTTTTTAACGAAAAACTTCCACCAGTAAGAAATAAATAAAACATGAACTGATTTTGGTATGGATTATCTCTGCTATAGCATGATGAACAGAAAGCAACATCCCACTATGTGACCTTCCTTAACCAAGATGGCCTGATAGAATTAAGTGGTTAAAGGAAATTTAACTTGACACACTAAGCAGTTAACAATCAGCCAGAAAAAAAAGGGGCAGTCCCTTTTTTACTTACCTATACAGGGTACTATGTTGATCATAAATATGACAAACTACAATGAGTCATTCAGTGAAACGCTATAAGAACTGAAATATAGCATCTATAGAGTACTAACATTCAATGTTGTTGAGTCCAAATTTGTCAAACTGGGATTTAAAGACATGTTTTACTACTATCATGCCTGAGTGTGGTGTGTTTTTAGGACTTACTACACACACTGACACGTCACATTACTATAGCTGTGGCCTCTTTACACTCCGCCGCTCTGTACAGTACACAACGCTTTAAGTTCCTCTGCTCTGTTACACGCCTGCCAAATGTGAAAATGAACAGGCTGCTACAGGAAGTGACGAGAGGGGCATCAGGCATGTAGTCTGTCTGTTGAATGTGTTGAACGTCGCTACTCCTATCAAGGTTTACTAGGGGGAATGATGCATTACTAAAAAGAAGATGGAATCTCAACGTCTACCTTAAATACATTCAGAAAGAAGTTACTGTGTCGTTGTCTTGTGCTGGTTTTTACAACAGTCCGTTTTCAATCAGCCATGTTAGGAAAATGTTTCTCCTTCTCGTAACAGCACAACGTACTATTTTTATGTATTATTCCATTACATCGATGCAAATTAATCATAGAAATGTCTACACCTAGTAGTATGTATTTCTTACGTTATTTACAGTGTCAATTTTGAACGGTGACATTTCCGACTTTTCAAAAAGCAATGACAGGAACAACACAAATAAATACAGCAGTATCATACACCAAGTTGTCATGCTTTCATTAAAATAACGGACTTCTGATTATTCTGTTTTCTCTTTAGGTAGCAATACAAATAAAATCAACTCATTCACTGACTAAATTAGCTAAATGGAATATTTGGTATACTTCGCCAAATAATTAATAATAACAATAACATTGAGGGCAGATCCTCAGAATTCAAAACCTTTTTTTGTACCACCGACACGTAGTTCTGTATCGACTAGTGTGGTCTTTTTGGCCTTCTGTGTTTTAAAATTAAAGCCTAAAAGTCTCACTCATTCAAAGCAAACACCTCCCCATCCTCACTTAATGTTCATGTCTTAATATTAGAGGTATTGTCCAATGTTACAGTAGCTCATGGAGGTAAAGATAGTTTGACAATGAGCTTAGTAATTGCCCTTTTATCACTGAGTGGGTTTCAAATTTAGAATTACACCATTATATAACTAGGCGGTCACTCGCACTCATCTACACAGATACATTATATCTAACTGTGGTACAATTGGAACGAAAGAGACTACTACTGAAAAATAAACACTATAAAGCATTATGCACCGTTGAACTTCAGTTTCTAGTGAGGAGCGATAGGTCAAGTCATGCCACTGGGATGGTTTTCCTGTCTGCGAGGTGAATGTTTTCAGGATTATGAAACGCTATGTGGCACCGCTAATGGACAGAACAATCCTCAGACTCTAACCTGGAGGAGTATTAGATTACAATAGGTGATGTGTATCATATCGCATTATTCACATTCTGGTAATGATGATAAGTTGTTGTTGTTGTTGTTGTTGGTCATTTACAATGGGTTTAGGACATACCCCTTATTCAGTTACTTTTATGGTTGCAACACATCATAAATCCGTCAAAGGGAGTGAAGCTGGGACACCACTGTAAGGAAGAGTGGTGGGGACAAAACAAGTGGTCAGGCATGACTTGTTGGCCACCCCAATACCTCAGTTCATCTGTTCAAAGAATTTGTAGGTAGGGTTTTCATAGCCGTGGTTTTGCATTTTGTTGAGCTGTCGTTCTTCTGGTGTCAGCATGGGGTCGACCTGCTGCGAGAAACACAAAAGCTTGGATTATTACACACTAAAGACAAATTCATGGGCGAGGACCACAACGTCAACTGAGATGTCAATAAATTGTTCGTTAGATATGAAATGACGGATGGGAATGGTGGAGCAGGATGACGGCTGTGGTGTGAGGAGACTTCGGGAAGGATCTCCCATGGCTTCCGGGATTGGGAGACCCCCAAACGCCTTTTTTTTATACAGTATTTAAACACCAACTGCCTCTTAAAGGAAAAGTTTGGCATTTTGGGAAATATGCTTATTTGTTTTCTTGAAAAAACTGTTAAAAAAGACTGTTTCCAGTCTTTATGCTAAGCTACTGTAAGCTAACTGGCTGCTGGCTATGCTGCTTCATATTTACCGTGTAGATGTGAGAGTGGTATTAATCTTAACATCCAACTCTTGCAAAGAAAGTCAATAAGCATATTTCCCTTAATGTCAAACTATTCCTTTAACCTAAAGGATCATACCATTGACTGTATATAAAGATGAACAACATGACAGCTCCCCAAAAGTGAAGCCAAAACATATCGATCGCCCCCTGGCGGCTGGCTGCAGTATAGGTCACAAATCCCACCCCCTCCGTGTTAGCGGATGGGACGTGGGCCAAACAAATAAGTCAAAGTGCACGTCAAATACATTTTTCCCAAAGATGGTTTCTGTCATTTTAAGTAGTTCTTACAACGCTGATGTATATTCATGTGTTAGTTTTTCTGATGAGTTTGGTTTTTAATAGTTACAGCTGTGAGCCTCTCACACTGACAAGCTGCAGCCGTGCTCGGCTCGCAATTGATTTGGGCAGGTGGGTGGGCGGGACCTTGATACCGCGGCTCCCAATAACTTCAAAATCTCAAGATGGCAGCTCCTGTTACCAGGATATTTTGGCTTCACTACAGTGGGAGGAAGTGGAGACACGTTGTCCATCTTTATATACAGTCTATGCGTTAGCACATAGAAAGCTAATATACTTATAATAATAACCAATATACTTCATATTTTTCCAACAATAACACATATACCCATCCTTCCAAGTAGCCACTGGTTTACTTATTTCACCACAATATGAAATGAATGGAAGCCAATGGATACCTTGAATGTAGGAAATAAATATAAAAACCTTTGTTATGCTTTAGACAGTGTTACTGTCAACAATAGTGTAATACATACACCGTTTTTTTAGTTAAACTATAGTGTCCTTTAATATGCTGCTTTTGGCTTAATTAAAGGCCTATCTAGGATCGTACCTCAACGATGCCGTGACTGATAGTGCCGTATGGCTTCCTGCGCACCAGCAGAAGGCTGATTACCATCACCATGGCAATCGCCACGGCCACCACGAGCAACCCCACCATGGCGCCACGGTTAAACGTCTCCAAGGCATCGGGTTGCTGTGGAAAGAAAGAAGTGTGCGGTGAGACATTAAACAAGGGAGACATGTTAGGGCAAAATGAAATGGGTTATTTTTTAATTTGTATTCATGCTAATTTCTTCACTCATTTTGTAACACAAGAGCATTGTGACGCTCCTACTTAGCCCTTACCAGTTCATCTGTCTCGATCTCAGGAGGCTTGTTGACGACCTGCTTGAGCTCCACAGAGGTGTTGATCTAAGAGGACAGGGAGTGTGTATGAATAAGGGAAATATTGGGACACAGAATCATTGAAAACGAAACCTACAAAACACATATTTCTGTGTCTAACCATAGTGTTTATTGAACTGTGATGGACTCAATTTGAAATATCTCCAGCCTTTTTGATTGGCCAAAATGATCATCACCTCACCTTTTCCTCATATTCATAAGTAGCGCCTCTCTCAGATGTGGTATAATCATATTCATCGACTGCAGGCACTGAAGATGACGAGAGACAAAAATGGAATAAAACATTCAGATGTGAGCAAAAGTAAGAAAGAAAACACTACAATCATTCGAACAGAAGAAAACACTGAATACCAGCTCACCTTTCTTATTAGACTGCAGTTCTTTAGAGAAAAAAAAAGGTACAAAATCATTAACAACAGCTGCCTAAGAGACGTTTTCAATATATACCAGTGACACTGATGTTGAATTTGTGGGTGTGTGTATGAGTAGTATGAGGATATACCGATGCGGGGAGGATAAGGCCTGTTCTGGAAGGCTCGCTCCTCTTCCTCCTCATTATCCTTTTCCTCCTCGCTCTCAGCCGGCAGAAGCTCCTCAGTAGTGCGGGTCTCGGAGAAGGAGGTGGTCATGAGCTCGCTGATGTCTCCTCTTTCTGCTTTAACCAGCTCCTCTGCAGGTGACACAAGTAATCAATACAGATATGTTACATCATCACTTACTACAAAATACAACACACAGGGGTCTGCGGATTTGAAACTGATCAAAACAGTAGTTTAGCTTACGGATATCATTGTGCAGCTCCTCAGCCAAGGTGGGATCCTTGTACAGTAGTGCAAGACTCTGATTCATCCTCTCCTCAATTACATGGAGATGTGTGTAGACCTGCAAAATATAAAAATCCATTCTGCTCAGGCTTTTTACCAAGAAAAGGCCAACAGAGCTCAAACAATGAGTCTGTGTGTCGAACTGTTCTTAGCTGAGAAAAGAGAAGCATTGCATTACTTCCATTAATTGATGAAAAATGAAAAAGCCCAGATAGATTTCCTATGGAGTCATGAGTCTAAAGCTGCGTTTGAAGTCAGCAAAGTCTGGCTTTAATCGAAGTTTAATGAAAAGAAGATTGGTAGCTGAATCACCTGCTGTGAGTTTGGTATTTATTAACTTATTTGCGACACATACTAACTCTTCAGCACACAATGTTCTGTACGTTTCATGGTCAGCAGAATGCAGCTCCAAAGCACAGGTGCGTGCGAAAAGCCTCTCAGAAGCAAATACCTCACACACTCTCAGACACACACCTGGAATTTCATCTGCTCAGCCTTCTGGGGGTCGACGGCCACGATGTGCTGGTAATGCCTGAGTGTGTGTCTGCGGTCCTTCTGCTCCGCGGCCATGTATCGCTTCAGAGCCTGCAGCACATGCTCTGGCTGGAAAACAGAGTTGAAGGGAAGACAGGGAGTCAGACGGTGAGATAAAAGTACCACAGAGACAGAAACTAAAGCAGATCTTCGGTTTACCTGAGGGGGGTCAGACTGCACGGCAGTAAGGTAGTTCTCCAGGGCCAGGCGGCGGTTGTTGTTGAGTATGGCCTCCACTCTGGCGAGATGCGTCTCCACCAGCCTCTGCCTCTCTCCGGCGACCTGCTCCTCCAGCGTTTGCAGCACAGACTGGAAGTGCTGGTAGAGAGGGAATAGATGCAAGGATGAGTAAAGCTGGTGCTACACTGCCACAGGAGAATTTAAACTACGGATTAAAGCCAAGAAAGCAGTTTGAAAAATGTCTGTTTACCTCATTCAGCGCCTGTCGCTCTGACTTTGGCAGATGCCTTGACTGGTTGTCTGCCTCGGCCCATTCCTTCATGATCTAAGGAATTAAAGAGACATGATAACAGTTTATATAAGTATCACATAGACTATCATAGTATGAAATAGGGTATAACATATATAATAGGGCTGTGTATTAGAAAGAATGTGGCAATACGATACATTACATGTTGCAGGCCATGATCTAGGTCAATGCACAAATCTTTGCATGTAAACTATTAATTAAAAATCAATAGTGTTTTTGAGAATCGATACAGTATCACAAAACATAATATTGTGATACTCGAGTATATCCATTTTTTCTTACACCTACAGCACACTGACAGAGGCATGCAACATAACTTGAATTTGGCTGTACCATTTGTTTAGCTATATGTTTAAGCTGCCGCATCACATACAGTGCACAAGGAGCAACTCTGTCTGTTGACTGTTAACGCGATGTCACCAATCTTCATTCAAAGTTTCGACATGATTTGGTTTTAACAACTTGGATGTCCGGCTTAAAAGAATAGTTCGACATTTTAATACACTTATTCACTGTCTTGCTGAGAGTTAGATAAAAAGATCGATACACTCTGTCTCATACAGCTCATATCAACACTAGCCTGGCACGCTTACAAGATATGACATGTTGAGTTAAATCTGCAGTAGGCAGACTGTTTTTGGCATCATTGGGCAAAAATTTCATAATAACCTTTCAGCATATTGTAATTCAAGTGCTCTGAGAGAAAACGCAAACTCAACTCAAACTTCAAGACTTCTGTACCTCCTCATGACTCTGCTTTCAGGCTTTAAAAAATCTATTTCATGTCATTTCAGAGAGAAAGCGTTGCTATTGGCTGTGGTCCTGCTGATGGGCGGTGCTTGGTATTTCCTCAACTGATCTCCACATGGTACATGGCCACAAACTTTCTCATTTTACAGCTAAACAGTACACTACAAGATGTTTCTGAAAACATTTAAGGCAAGAAATACTCATTACAGTAACAGAATATTGATTCATATTTCATCAGCGCTGCCTAGTTTGACCGTTTGATCGGAGTTCGCAAGTGATTGACAGCTGCTTAGAGACGGCAAGGCTCCAGCTCGGCTCTGATTGAATGTAAGAATCACTCAATCCTACAACAATGTTAGTTAAAATGTCAAATAATAACCATTATTCATTTCTATTCATTTTTTTGTCAAGGCCACAGGGAGAAACTGGAGAGGGGCTAAAGAACCGCATGCGTCTCCGGAGCCGCAGGTTGCTGACCCCTGGTCTATACCATTATTTGTCACTGTTGTTTGTGTGTTGTCAGTGTGATTAGGGTGACGAGGTGTCCCACTTTACGAAGGACTGCACAGCATTTTTATCCCTTGTCCCACGTTCCACATATTGAGTCGATGTCCCACATTTTCACTGTCTCTAGTTTTCAAAAGTCAAACCACTGCAGGACAAACACTTTTTAAAAATCTGGGACATGAAGCGACACAGTTCATGTGAGTCTCAAAAAGAGATGTGCCGATCTATGGATGCATTCGGGCAAAGCATAGAGATGTTACAAGATAAGGGGCAGAATAGAAATGTTTATTATTTAAGTTAGATAGACATTATATCAAAATTGTAGACTACCTCTCAGCCTTGCCCCACATTGTCCCACACATACATACTCTTTGTCCCACATTTGGTTTGTTGGGATCTGGTCACTCTAAGTGTGCTAAACTCTTAACTTCCATCATGTGCTGTATGTAACTCTGCCTCCATAACCACTGCAAAGTATATTAATAGTTTATTGATAATAACTTCTCCTATTACTCCTGGTAATAAATGGTTAATATTTCAGAGTCTTGTGTTGCTTCCCTGAATGCACATAATACATGTCCGGGCCGCTGACATGTCATTCTGAGAATTAGATTAGGAAGTGAGAGCAATGGAACAGCGAGTCTCAGTCCGACCTGCCAGCCAACAAACTATTAGCCTGTTCTTAGCCCTGTGAAAGTCACCTCATTGATGCGCTTCATTCTGCGCTCCTCCAGGTCTGTTTTGGCACGCAGGAAGTTGGCATGCTCCGTGTCATCCACTGGCTTCTCAAAATAAACATCAACGCCATCTGTGGGCCGAGGTGTATTCACTAGATGGGATGGACAGAAAACAGAGGTTATTACTGTCACGCAGACTGCAAGAGCCAGAGTGCAATTATCCTGTAATTAAATGAACAGCCCTGGTCTAAATGTGACAGGGAGGGAGGGAAGGCCTTTTTACACAATAATTTGAGGAAGGGGAAACTACATCTGCTTTGTCCGGGAGAGAAATTGGACAGAAGATGATGATATATTTTCTATAACTCCAGCTAGGGTTTCCATGCGTCCTGGAAAACAGTTCCAGTTCCACAGGAAACAGTGGAAAATCTTGTTTTGTCTTGGAAAAATATTTCAACATTCTCCTATTTTTCTTTAGCTGAGCATGAAATTTATCTATCAGAGCTCCCAAAAAGGATAACATTGCCATCTGAAAGGGCTAAGGTATGTTCAGGATCATATTAACGTTCAAATGGTAGTTTATGGATCAGAGTATTTTTTGAATAGGCTGTTCTCGGTTATGTCAAGTCCAAGTCCAAGTCACGTCACATGGTAGCACGCGCAGGTTTTGTAGCGGTAGCTCACAGTGGGTGTGTTCAGCCTTGTTAAAGACTCTACTTTATATTAAAGGGGCTATGGTGTAATAAAGTTAATAATCCTAGCAAATTTAACTCTAACTTTGTATCAATTTGTTTAATTTCTAAGCATGCAAGGGATGCTTTCATAGATAAGTAACAGCCACAGACTGCTCGTCTTTTAAATCAGACTTCCACAGAGAGAAACATATTGGGGTATGGCGTGATGACTGTCTGTCATACCAGATAGATCATCACTGAAAAATGTCCTGGAAAATGATCTCTAGAAGTGAGTGGGAACCCTGCCAGCTGAGGAATGGGGAAATATACATCACTTTGGACAACACACAAGATTAATCATTGCTATAGATTCTCTGGATTTCAACTAATCCCAAACATTGGAAAACATTTTAGAAGATTATTGAAAAAGTGCTGAAAAAAATCACTGATCCTATTCTGCTTTAAGATATTGTATCTGGGTTTTAAAAATAAGCATGCATTCAATATTATTTTAAATGCAAGTACAACAGCTGTTACTAGGAAACGGATCAAATCAAATATTGCAGTGGGTGAGAGTTAGTTAAACATAATTCATCATATTTTTGTGATGAATACATTGGCATTTGCTGTGAGAGTTGCTCAGGTGAATTTGAAAGTCGCTGGGAGGCCTGGACTGAGTACGTGACACCTTTTAAATTAGACTTAGACTTGAAATAAATGTTATCTGTTACAACGTTATGTTATTTCTTTGAAAAGTTATTGGGTAATAAGAAACACTGGATAAGTAAATATCAATATGTGTATGCAGCAGTGTTCCTTACTTACTTACATACTTTTTACATTTTCCTTTACTTGAAATTAAAAAATATGTACAATAATAGCATATATTCAAATTTGATAGAAAACAATTATCCGCTTTATTACATGTATATATGTAATAATAAAAAGAAAATATAAAAATAGAAAGTAGCAGGAGGGTTTGTACAGTACTTGTAATGTTGGGTTTAATAATACTTTCAGACGACCTTAAAAGTATCGACAGGCTCTGGCTTTTCTTTTAATTGCTTACACTGTTTCCCACACAGACAGTAAGCACTATCATGGTTTACCATCTTGCGTTTCTTCTTAGTCAAGTTCATGTGTTTAGCGGTCAGCTGCTCCATTTTACTGATCACACTAGCACGAGCCCTGCTGAGGGCTGGAGGTTGCTGTGGGTGTGGATGTGTGGTATGCGCCAGATCTACATGACACGCAGCACACCGGTTGAGAAGTCGGTGGTCAGTACAGACTGATGAGAGGCTGAACTGGAAGTGAAGATAGCAGCAAATACAGCTCCTATATATATTTAGACTGAGATGCTTGCTTGCATGTCTGTGGCATGCATACTCTACATGAATGCGTGGGTGAGTATGTGCATATGTGTTGGACGAAAACAGTTATCCTTCCATTAATAAACACCCTAGTTTCCACCCCAGGAGTGACACAGCCAGCAGCTATTTAGGCCTTTTGTGTTGTTAACCACAGCTACTTTGCGACAAACAATGAAAGGATTAACGGAACAAATGAGTTGCACTCACAGTTGTCTCCCTTCATCAGAGGTGCAGAGGTGGTAGGTTTGTGGAATTTCTCATAGTAGTAAGAGTCCAGATAGTCTGACGTCTGGTAGGGACCTGAGTCAATGGGGTATTCATCCCCCTCTGTATCTTTCACAGCTATTGCCTCCTCTTCTTCCTCCTCTTCTTCCGCCTCCTCCTCATCAACTTCCTCCTCCTCCTCTTCCTCCTCCTCCTCTACCACTTCATCATCCTCCTCTTCCATATCGGCCTCGTCCACATCCGTGTCAGGGGAGGGGTTCGGAGTAGGGGCCATCACTTTGGGGCTGTGGAGAAGTGGAACTTTAGTCATTAACACAATACCTCTCACCGTCTAACACCTCTGTGTGGTCAACCTGAATCATCTTACGCAGGGTAGAGTTTTCCACTGGTCTGGGACGAGAGTGTCTGAGGACCAGCGGGGACGTCTCTTTCCTCCGTCTCTCCTTTACCGCTGGAACTCCCTCGGCCCGGGCAGCACACGTACTCGACCCCCCGGTAATGGTCTCCACATGGCAACAGCATCCCGTAGCTGTGGAGCTCCAAATTGTCGGCAATGCATTCCTGAGAGGGGAGGAAATCAATTCCACAAAGTTACAAACACAATGTATAACGAGGCTGAAATTTAGATTTTTATGTTAAAACTAGGGCTGTCAAAGTTAACGCGATAACACGTTAACGCAAATTTGTTTTAACACCACAAATAACTTGCGATTTTTAAGGTTGTAGCGGGCTCAGTTTTAAAGCTAGAGTGAAGATACTGGCATCATATGAAACTAGAAAACCTTGGTACCAACCATGTCATACTAGCTTATCGTGAAGGAAGCTAAATAGCGCTTCAAACTTGTGCTAAATGTTGGAGAAGAAAAACTGACATGGCCATTTTCAAAGAGGTACCTTGACCTCTGACCTCAAGATATGTGAATGAAAATGGGTTCTCTGGGCACCCACGAGTCTCCCCTTTACAGACATTCCCACTTTAAGATAATCACATGCAGTTTGAGTCCTGTGAGGGTTTCTGGACAATATTTGTTATTGTTTTGTGTTGTTAGTTGATTGCCATTAATAAATATATACATACATTTGCATAAATCAAGCATATTTGCCCACTCCCATGTTGATAAGAGTAACTATGTACAGTTACACAGTTATACAGTAGTAACTATGGACAATCATGCGATTAATAGTGATTAAATATTTTAAATTATTTTAAATTAAAACTTAACAATTCAGAAGTTTCTTCTCTGAGAATAAAAAACATTGTCAGGAGATGATATGAAGGAGTATCACAGCTTAAACTCTGCCACCATTCTGCTACGTACATAACACCTCAGGCGGGCGTACAGATAATGTATGACGTCATACACAGCACACCACTGTGCAGACATGTCTAGTCTAGTCTATTGCTGTTAGGGCTGGCTACAGGAGAGGATTTGAATCTGCACTGGAAAGTTCATTGTGTAGGTGAAAATAACCCCAATGGAAAGTCTCCTAATGTGGCAATAAAACCTTTCTTTTCCTTATGCACAGGTCTTCATTCTACAATTTTAAACATCTAACATCTGCTGTTTATCTGCTGTTCTCACCTCCTTAGCGATGTTGTGCCAGTACTTGTAGCTCTCACAGGCATCCATCTGCTCCTGGTGGAGGAAACGGCATCGGTCGGGCACCAGCAGGGCCTCGCTCACATACTCGCCCTCTGCAGCAGGATGGAAGGAAAAGGGAGGTCAGTGTCATGTGATTACAAGCAGTGGGAGTCCTTTAAGTGTGCTTTAATGAGGATGGAAAGAAAGTAAGCTGAGCGATACAAAGAATACATGAAACAAGTGTGAACTAGAATAGTTAGATGGGGGTTTGGGGTGCATAAATTACGACTGGCAGAAAGCATAAATGTGTAATGTACAAGCACTTTGAGCAGACAGACTGCACCTACGGTAGTCAAGGACATAAAGTAAATATAAAACATTTATGATAGAGATCATAAATGCAGATGACTACTTTGTTTTATACAATAAACCATACAGAAATGAAGAGGGTTAATAGTCTATATTTTATATGCTGTTCTTAACACAGTGCTATTATTACACGCTGGTCTTCACGGCTCATGCAAAAAGGAAAGTTCACAACTGGTAGTACAGTAGAAATCAAACAAGCTAGAGCCAGTTCTACAGCGTTATCCAGGATGACTCACTGTTCATTTCTCACTCATTCACTCACTCATCCACTGTTGGCTTATCTGCCCCCCTAGTGGCCTATATCTGGCATGACCTCTCTGCAATACTGTTGAACTGCACATCCTGCTTTGTGTCATCTACTGTTGTAATAGTAACACAATTAGAAAGCTGTAGCACTGGGAGAGATGCATAGGGATTTTTATTTAAAGCAGTGTAAAGGCATGTGGTACTGAAAGCATGCTTGTCCTGTTAGCTTGTATAGGCATGATCAAATGCATTCATTTTTTGTGCTTTGACACTGAATCATGGTTTGTACTGTATGTTGTTGTATCTTGGGTCTCATTGAAACACAGCGCTACAGGTCTGAGGTCTGTGTAGTCCGTGTTTTAATCGATCTGGATCGATATATCGATTCACTGATCAACGACCCAATGTCATCGATGATACATATCATCATCTTTAAGATACGCCTTTATTTTGAAATTCTTATGGCACGTCTGTCCAACAGAGCCCAGTAATACAATTGTCAAATCACATTTTAATTGCTATTTGTGAGTTTGTATAAATGTAACTTATTGTGATAAATGGGCATACGATATCGTCTCATATCGATCGCAGGCCCCTGAATTGAATCTAAATCGTATCGTGGCAGACTTTGTGATATCAGCAAACATCGTATCGTTGTCCAAAGAATTGATATATCGTATCAAGGTGAAACTTGTAATCTACACCCCAAATTGATATCACTAAACAAATGAAATGTAACGTGTTATTATTTGTTTAATTCGTACAAATACCGTAATGTGAAAATGGCGATTAGTCATATTCACACTATTATTTACATGTTTTAATTAATGAGCTGTAGAGGTGCTGGTAGGTGGATTTTGTTAGCTTTAGACTGAGCCAGGCTAGCTGTTTCCCCCTGTTTCCAGTCTTTATGCTAAGCTAAGCAGCTGTATTCATATTTAACAGACAAAAAGCGAATATACATATTTCCCAAAGTATTCAACTATCCAATAAACTGCAATGTTCCTGGTTTGAATCTGGTTGGGGACCTTTGTTGCATGTCATCCCCGTCTGTCTCCCCATGTGTCCTTTCTCATTCCACTGTCCAGTATCAAAATAAAGGTCAAATGCTTTTAAAAATAACAATAATTTTATGATACAAATGGCATGACCTCAATCTAGAAATATAAAGGGGGAAATATAAAGGTATGTGTACTTATCTAATGGCAGTGCAGTGTTGTTCTTACCTAGACAGCGGTAGGGCAGCACTATGAAGGGGTGTGTCTGGCAGTGGGCCCAACCTTTCTTACACCAGGCGGGGATGGTGACGGGTCTTTTTGACTCCTCTATATGGGAGATCGGAAGAGCAGGGTACATCTGGACGTACAGGTACATGCAGAGACAACAAGAGACACAGAAACAGATAGATGGATGGACAGAACAGAGGGTTTGAACACGAGAGGAGCAGTGGACGGGGAAAAATGTGGTTAGATAAGAGGTTGGGGGGATTGGTTGGGAGGGGTAGAAGAGAAGAGGAGGGAGAGCACAGTCAGTGGGGAGAAGACTAACAAGGGAGAGAGTCATGCAACATATTGCCTAACTACTTATAAGAAGCTGTGTAAGGCCTTTTGTCGGAAGCCATGTTAGACATGGCACACTGAAGTTATCTTTTTCAGTAAACATTCTTGCCTTTCAATATTTCCAATTTCACATCCGACTACTTTCACTTAAAATCAAGGCCAATAATTTGAAACTCATAATGAGGTTTAATAATGAGAGGAATGTAGCTGGCACAGAGTCTGAATGCGCGCTAAAAATGCTTTCATCACAAATGTCAAGGAATACAGGGAGGCTTTTGTGTAAAAGCAATCACAGATGCATAATGTGTCTGCTAATCGCATTACAGTCCATTCAGGCTCGTGGCTGCTGCTGCTCTCTGGAGCATCTATGTCTGCTATGACCTCCAGATGGCGCTTGGTTGCCTTTTACGGTTGCACTTCAAATACTAAAGGAGGAGTGTGTGGAGAGTATGTGTACCATTGATTATCTTACAGTAGATGTTATAGAGTACACATATCAGGTAACAAGAGGAGGAAAAGTGGATGGTGCTACAAATGAAATATTGAAATATTCCAACAGGCCACCATCACTTCACTATATATGGTTAAATATATAGATTTATAGGACAGGTGTTAGACAAACTGAATTAGAGAATATGAATCATTTTACAGTGTTGATTTCATGCTACATTCTTTTTCCATTAAGGGTGATTCTGGTTTTGATAATGCTGCTGTGAGAAGTATTGATTCAGGTCTGGTGTTCATTACAGTTGTTCAGGTTTGTGTTATTTTCCCTTTGCAAGGTTCAGGAGCCTACCTCCTGACAGTAGGACAGGATTTCGCCAGGTTCTTTGAAGCAGCCCTGGCGGGCCTGAGGATCCGGCTCCCACTGGCCGGTCTGTAGGTTCATGTGCACGAGCTGTTGGCCGCAGAACATGGCAATCTGCGGCTCCGCCACCTGGGGGCCCGGCCCGTTCACCTCGGTCATGGCCAGGGCCTAGAGAGCACAGGGAGGGAGAGCGAAAGGGAGTTGAGGAGGAGTCGATACAAACACAGTGGCAGATAATATTGCGTTTGAAGCCGATCCAGAGCGGGTAGACCACAGATAATTCCTAAATGCACTCCAGCACTATCCAACATTAGACCCAAGAGTGTAAGCCAGGGTGCAAGACTTGAGTGAGTGAGTGTAAGATCGAAACAGATGTAGAGAAAGGAGGGAGGAAGCTAATGCACAGGAGAATTGAGTGCACGCTGCTGCAAGCTTTATGGGAATATTGGAAAACCTAAAAATTCAGGGAAGATCCATAGAAGGCTCCCTGTTGAAATAACCGTGAAGCGAATGAGAAGAAGAGCCAATAAAAGGCCCGAGTTATCGACTGGTGGCCTATATGCTCCCTGTTTGCTGACAGCAGTGACGGCTGAGAAAAGAGGGAATTATGGATGGTGGATGAAAAAGAAGGTGTTGTATAGCAAAAAATTTACAAGTATGTAAAAGATTGTCCCCCCGCTCTTTCCCCTCCTCCTCCAGCGGCCTTCTAGGATGTTGGTATTGATCGTGGGATATGTTGCCTCTGCCTGAGGGAGGGCTCAGGGGACCCCACGTAGAGGAAGAAACAGCAGCTAGGGCTGGGAGTCAGGTGTTAATACAAGCTCATTGACCGATGGGCCACTTCACTACATTAACACACAGCACAGAGAGAGAGAGAGAAAGAGAGAGAGAGAGAGAGAGAGAGAGAGAGAGAGAGAGAGAGTCCAGGGAGGAATAAAGGAGGGGAGGGGTTAGGAGGAAAAAAGCTCTATGAACAGTACAAACAAGGACTTCATCTGTCTTCATGGACAAAACAAGATGTTTTCGGAAAATGTGACAGCAGCTCAAAATTCCCGATAAAGTGCAAAAGCATACCATGTTCTACTGGACGTCTGAGTCATCTATGGTGCAAAAATGAGCTGCTTACTGAAAACATGCACACCCCGTCTCCAGCAGGTCACTGAGTGCAAATAAAAGATATCTCAGCGCATCATTTGACAGTAACACTCATGGTAGAGAACATGCGTTAATGTTTACTGTCCAGCCCTGAAACTCCTCAAGAAGGCATCCCGCGCCCCGGAGCCTATGTATAGCCCATATCCTTTCATCTGCGCTGACAGACAGAGATATAGACCCACTGACGACAGATAGGACGAGCAACGCCGAGCCAATTAGAAGGAAGTTGCCCAAAGGGGAGAAACGGAGGAGATAAAATATGGGAGAGTGACGCCTGATCAAAGGGAAACCCTGCTTTGGCCGACCGGAGCTCAAGTGTTTGAAGTCCTAATTAAAATTCATACAGAATAAAATAAATATATAAAACCCTTTTGAGTAAATGTACAATAAATATAAAAGGCCCTGAGCAGTCTATGCATTATAATTATGCTAAGAGGAGCTTGTGTTTCTGCATGTCCTTGCAGATTTCTTACAAATTACGGATCTACTTTTCATTAGTGCTGACCATTTCCCAAAGCATAGCGTAGAGTCTTTTAGATTTATGAATGTATTTTCCTACTTTATAGGCCGTAGGTTTTTTCCATTTTAATATTGTTTCAATATAATTTATCAGAGGATTACAAAGTCGCTTGAGACAGTCAACATGCTACAGGATAGATTCACTCTTTGAACATAACTAATTTTTTAAATGCTACAAAATGATCCTTTTCTTGTTGTGCATATTTTCCCATTGTTTGCCTTCTGGGTTTTTCAACGATGTTGCTCTCTTAAACAATGCTGTTTTGTAGCCAATTCGAAAGCTTTGGCTGTCAGCACTTGCTGACACCTTCGGTGTGATGGATTACCCATCTCAAGCAAGCTTCATGTCCCTGCAAGTTAATGATCACCCCACAGTTAAATGAATGGAAACAATGGCTGCTTAGAAGAAATGGAAAACATAAAAAATTACAGCTGTCAAAGTTAACGCGATAATGCATTAACGCAAATTCATTTCTTTAACGCATTATTGCAATCGATCTTTCGGAGGTTGTAGCGGGCTCAGATTTAAAGCTAGAGTGAAGATAATGCTATCATATGAAACTAGAAAACCTAAGGAATCCATTGGTACCAACGTGTCATACTAGCTCATCAGGAAGGAGGATAAATAACGCTCCACAGGGGAAATATTGGAGAGGAAAAACTGTCATGGCCATTTTCAAAGAGGTCCTTTGACCTCTGACCTCAAGATATGTGAATGTAAATGGGTTCTATGGGTACCCACGAGTCTCCCCTTTACAGACATGCCCACTTTATGATAATCACATGCAGTTTGGGGCAAGTCATAGTCAAGACAGCACACTGATACACTGACAGCTGTTGTTGCCTGTTGGGCTTCAGTTTGCCATGTTATGATTTGAGCATATTTTTTATGCTAAATGCAGTACATGTGAGGGTTTCTGGGCAATATTCGTCATTGTTTTGTGTTGTTTACTGATTTACAATTATAAATATATACATACATTTGCATAAAGCAGCATATTTACCCACTCCCATGTTGATAAGAGTATTAAATACCTGACAAATCTCCCTTTAAGGTACATTTTGAACAGATAAAAAACGTGCGGTTATTCGTGATTAAATATTTTAATCGACTGAAAGCCCTAGTTTGAATAGAACTGTATTTTATATTGTGAAACCACAAAGTTTAATTTTAGCAATTTATCTCAAAATATTAGAAGGGAAAGTTTGCATCTCTACAGTTTAGGTAATGAACCAGCAGCCAGAGCCCCCCTCTAATAAAAATACAGCTCTGTTTTTCTACTTTGTTCACAAACATCAGAAACCTTTAAAAGACTCAGCAAGAAACATTTAAAAAGAAAATGACCAAATAACTTTTTACTATTCACTATGTATCGCGATTTTAAAATAGAAGTTTTAATGCCAGAATTGATATATTTGATTTTATTGGTGTAGTCTGAGTAATGTGATGTCATATCCATTCCGTATCTGTCAACCAAAACAAACCGCAGCGAGCCGAAACTAGAAAGCATAAAATGTTGGAGGGTCTGCGTGGATACGACCTGCACCCTCCCATGTTAAATCCCACTCCCATGTTGATAAGCGTATTAGACAAATCTCCCTTTAAGGTACATTTTGAGCAGATAAAAAATGTGTGATTAATTTGCGATTAATCGCGATTAACTATTTGAATCGATTGAGAGCCCTATAAAAAATAACTAGAGTGTGCTTTGGAAAATTGTTGATTTAGTAAGTTCACACAGACAATTAGGTTGCGTCCAAAATTCCATACAAACATGCTGACAACGTTCATAACAGACGTTGACAAACAGCTCTGTAACATCAATAATGCTTCAATGTAAGTGTAAGTATAATACATCACTTTGCTACTCATACTATAGTTCAGACTTTGATTCTTACAAATCATCATTTTGGTCACATGAAGTTGGCATCGGTTACCATGGTTACGCGTCTCCAACCGGCAAGGAGGCTCTTCGGAAGTGACGATGTAAATTACTGCTCAGTGCGTCTGACTAGATACATACTACTGTTTATTCACACAAAAATGTTGAATGATTGTACACATATTGGGTATGTAGTGCACATTATGCGATTTCGGACGAAGCCTTAATGTTTTGTTTAGACTCTTATTTCTAGTTTGACAGAATGAAATGTTATATTTTCCTAGAAAACTGGATGACAGTGTGAGTTATTGACGTTGCTGAATTGGAGTATTGGATGAGCACAAGAAAACACTGCTGAAGCTGCTGAAACAGTCCGTCTAGTGTAGCTGCTGAGCTAATGTCTAAATAGATATATCTCTTTGACTCAGGGAAGGTCAGTGCCACAAAGAAAAAAATACTTCCGGATATTTGAGAAGATAACCTGGCAGCTCCCCCTGGTCCGGCTCTCTCATTCTGCCTGCTCTCCACTACTGCACTCGCAGAAAATCAATGCTGAGCGACTGCAACTGTATCGCCACGTTCCCCCCAATCAATAGCAGTCCATCAGGAGCCCGAGGCCCTGACCTCCAGCACGGCAAGGCCGCACACCCAGCCTCCAGCCTGATCTGGGACCAGATTAGATCTCCCTCTTGTGATAACCCCTAATAGGAAATACTGTTTTTAAGATGTACACTTCTTTTGGTCTCCACGCGCTGGTCGCCACTACACACAGCCACAGAATCAGGGACTGACGTCACATAGACCCACTCTGTTCTACCGTGCGATTGCCAAACTGCTCCTTTGTAGGCATTTCATTGTACTGTGTCATTGTATTCTCAAAGCAATAACAGAGGCTGTCGTCAGCATGCGTCAGGGCTTTTTATTCGGAATCAAAAAATGGGGAGAATACTTCAAAGGAAGCATGAGTTTCTGGACAGAAATGTATTTTGCTGCTCTTTAGTTATTCAGAAAAAGAAACACAGACTTGGGAAATCAGTTGATGCAATACTTAGGATTCTGGGAAACATCTGGCAAGACTGTGCTTGAACCCGGGCATGACGATAGAAGCCTGATTTCATTCCAGTGAACGTCGTGTTGACTGTACTTGTTTCAAGAACATACTGTTTTCATTGTTTTTTTATCTGATCATGTTTAATCACATGGAACCTTAGTTACTGCATTACACTAAAATATAAAGCTTTTACAATTAAGCCAGGCAATTAATGCTAAGAATACCTTTAAATGTATTTTTCAATTAATTGCATTATGTCTGTCATTCATAAGCCCTCAATCATATATCATTGGTATTTCTGTAAAATCAACTCAATGTGCTGTTTGTGTAACAGGACAGTGGAGAGGATCTGCCAAGTCACTAATATTGTTTAAATGGCAAATCGGTCAGTTAACCAAGAGCAAAATAATCAATTGGAAAAGAAGGTCCAGAGAGGCCGTGGAAGAGAGACGACGGCAGCGGAGTTAAGGGGTCGTGCCCATAAAGTAACAAATTGCAAAAACTCTTGCGAGACTCGCTGCCCGACGACATATCCTAACATTAATCATTCAAGGTCAATGCATAACCTTAACTAGTCAAAGTCATGCCTAAACTTAACCATCTCGCGTGAGTTTCCCAATTTGTGGCTTACCTTCTAGACATGACGTTTATTTACAATAAAAATAAAACAAAATTTCACATATATCTGTTGCACACACCCACTGCAAGGTGGTGCAGTGGTTAGCACTGTTGTCTCACAACAAGAGGATCACAGGTTCAAACCCGGCTTGAGGCCCTTCTTTGTGAAGTTTGCATGTTCATGCTCCCCGTGTTTCGCTGGGATCTCCGGCTTCCTCCCATACAGGTTAGGTTAATCGTTGACTCTTAATTCCCTGTAGGTGTGAATGTGAGTGTGAATGGTTGTCTGTCTCTATGTGTCAGCCCTGTGATAGTCTGGCACCCCGCCTTCACCCAATTTGGGCTGGGATCGGCTCCAGCCCCCCCGTGACCCTGAATAGGATAAGCGGTCACAGATAATAGATGGATGGACACCCGCTTTATTTCCTAAGATCTGAGTCATACAGACATATACACAACAAACTGACTCTCATATAACTTACCAATTAGTGCACCTAAGGTGAATAGGTAACAATAAATTATTATACATTTAGCCATGCGGATCTATGGTGGCAATGTCCACTACTTTGGTCTGGCCTAGTGACTTTATGACGCCATCATGAGGTTCACATTTTTGGCTATTGGAATGATTGCCATGAAATTTGGTACAGACATTCATGGATCCCACACAATTACAATATTGTAATGACTTTATTAATCCCCTGACTTTTCCTCTAACGCCATCATCAGGTCAAAAATTGTAATTTGTATAATACACCTGTTAAACATCAGCATGCTATTGTCATTGTTGTCATTCTAGCATTAGCATTTAGCTCAAAGCAACGCTGTGCTGTGCAGCCTCACAGAGCTGTTAGCATGGCTGTAAACTTGTTTCAGTGTAGCTAACTCACAACAAATATTCAATACTAAGCATTATTTGAAAATGTGCCTTTTTTAAATAATGTTCTTAATTTAACCAAAGCAGGAAGGTAATGTTTACAAAAATCCAAAGAGCAAAACGTATTTTTCTCACAATGCTTTGGGGTTTTTAGTAGACGGAATTCACGTGTATTCACGAGATATAGATTAAATAGACACAGACAATAGTCCTCTGTGGTGAAGGATTAAGCTTTCATTCACAGCTAAATATAGCTTTTTCTACAGTGACTGAATCACATTCTCCTGCCTTGATAAAGCTGTTTTGTTCGTGTTTTATATTTACAATTTATAGCTGTAATTCTCTTTGGACTGACGAGACAAAGATTTTCATTGTCTCGGTGGTACGCAATTTCCATTCTGGTGCCATTTCGACTTCAGAGTGTTAAGAGGTGTCGTGGTGTGAGCGTCTCCATCAGGAGCTGAGGCACACTGATCCATTTGGCTTCACAATCTGTCAACAATTACACTTCTTCTCCAGTAAAGGACAGCTCTCCATGTTTCAGTGAGAAAATACTGGAGTGTACTGAAGCATCTCTGTGCGGTACAGTCTGCTACCATGGAAGAGGGAGGGGGTTTGGTAAGGCAGCACTGGTGAACCATCCTGAGTCCCACATATCATGTCCTAGTGCTGATGAGGCTGAACAGGCAGACAGCGCAGAGTCTTGACAGCTCCCCGCTGCAGAGAATGCTGCATCATTAATAACAACCTGGTGATATAAAGCATCGATTGGCTTTCTGCCTATTTCCCAGGTTCTTTGCCTCTGTTTGCTCCCTTGGAACTATATTTTTCTCTCATCTGCTTCTCCATATCCGCTACACACTGACTGTGATGCCTCACTTTGTAATCACACGTGCACCTCCACAATTGCCCTAGCAGAAAGCATCACAAGGAAACTAAGTGATCCCACAGAGACTCACTGTGAGCACCGTACCAGAAGTTGTGGAAAAAGCCAGTGCAGATATAATAATAACGGTCGGTTAATTATATTTTCACAGATATCCCTCTAGTAAATGATGCTGCAGTGCAGGAGCACCCAAAATAAGAGCCTCAACAGATATGATCTTACAACATAAATACTTTAGGGCTGGGTTTGGGCCAGTACATTTACATGTTCCCCCAGCATCTTCCACCCTGTTCTAATTAAATTTTCAGCACCTGTTCCACCCTTATGTTGCAGGATGACTTCATCCTCTGTAATGATGCAATCTCCCGGCCCTGGCAGGCAAGCCAGAGCAGTAGAGGCGGAGGGGAGGAGCCCACCCATCATTTGTCACCTTTTACAAGTTGCTGCCAGACTGTACGTTGGAGAGAACCGTGCCATAAATGCATCGGAGGCTCCGAGTAGATGTCTTTTAGTGCTCAGAGCATGGAGCAGCACAACCACACAGTCACACGGGGCCTTTGAGTTCACTTAAAAAGCATTTTCATTCCCTTGCATACAATTGTGATTCATTGTGTTTTTGATCCTGCTTTATCCTTTCATGTTTTTCTAAGTTTAATTGATCTATAATTACCTTTGTTCTATGCTTCCTTTATTATCATACACGCTCTAAATTACCTGTGCCTTGTGTGTATGTATTTCTGTAAAACACTTTGGTACATACCTGAACTTGAAAGTACATTACGTAAATACAGACTCTCCAGGCGGAGATATATTGTAGGGAGCTTGCTTGACACCTGATAATTAACTAGAGACATCAGACCCCTGAGGAGCTAATCCCTACTTAGCAACAGGGATCTGGGATATCCCATCTAACCGAAATACACCACGTAGTGACAATGTAATCAAACAGCCATACATCACAAAGACAAAACAACCTGTAAAAAGATCCAGGCTGCAACACATTACTACAAGTGTTGCTGGAGTTTACATACTTCAAGTCATTATATTTTCCATAGAAAAGGCATTATGTTATGCTGGTGATGCATGCAATTTTATAACACAAATTGCTTCAATCTTTCTACCGTGCAAACTATGAGCTTTGTCATTCCTGGTGTGAAAAGCCTGGTTGCTCATGATTTCGTATGAACATTGTGGACTGGCCACTTTCCATCACCCGTGTAGAGAACACACCCACGTACAAATGGGCCTCATCGATGCATAACCCATGCATGTATGAAACACAAACAGGCCTTCCTGAGCACGTCTTTGTGCTCCTCTGCAGCACAGATGGCTGACTAGTGGGTGTCTTCCTGCTCTCCGGGCCCCTCCTTCACTCTTTTCTGTATATTCTCTCCGCCTCCTCTCAAGGCTGAGCTCGATCCACCCCAGCCGCCCTATCCTTGATATCTCTCTCGTCTGCCCCCTCCCTCCCTAACAGCTTTCACACAATGCCTGACACTCTGCTGTTTGGCCTCCCTCCCTCTCTAGGCCAGTGCGAAATGGCCAGAGAGATTTGGGAGCATTCATCATTGTAATCATGTTGGTTAATTATTCATAGGCTCCATCAGGCCTCTTCCTGGTGTGGCATGTAGTTATTAGAGAGTAGCAACATTAGTCTGCCAGACTCTCATGGCGCAGAGGGGACAAAGGAGGATAGAGCAGGTTAGCTCAGCACATTGACACTCATTATTATACATCTCTGACTAATGGCTAATTGAAGCCATTCATTTTCTATTCAGAAGAGACTGATGGGCAGAGTGGAAAACATTGCATTGTGTTTTATGTATTGTTCTATAGCTTCCTACTGTAAACCACATATGGCTGTAATGTTACTTATTGCATATTAAACTGATACTCGATCGCAAGCCATTACTGACAGAGGCTTTTCGGTTTGCAGAGATGTGCAAACAGCGCACCCTTCTCTAAACCAGGCTTCATCAGTCCAGATTACAGCGGTCCAGCCTCCAGCTGGGCACACTGGGAGCAGATGGCCCCGTAATCACCAGGGTTCATCTAGGTCTGCAACAGCAGCCAAAACCAGCTCCCAATATTTGATTTAATTTCAAATATAGCTTAAAATACAGGACATGTCAGATGGCATTGCTGCAAGAGACTCCATAGATCTGGAGGCTGGTATTGCCAACCATTTCATGATCACGGTTATTTAGGAGTATGTTTACTCATTGGGGTCTGTATATATATCCTTTCTCATGGTTTTAGCCTACATTTTTCCAACTAGCACTCTACAGGCTGGTAAAGAGACTCTTTCTCTCTTCTGTAAAGGTCGATAACGCCTCCTGGAATCACATGACCTTAGTTGGATAAAGATCTCCCTGATGCATGATAGCACCATGGGACTCATAAGAAGCCCTATGCCCACAGGAACAGAGACCTTATCCCAGGTGGGACTCACATGACTCATGATAAATATCATGTTCACACACATCCGGCTTCTCTCTTCCCCTTCTCTCTCTTTATAATACACTCCATAATACACACACACACCTGCATTTTACTCCCATTATGCGGGAAATATTGTTACAGATTACAGATTTCCTGTGAGCTTTTTTCAAAACATCCTGCCTTTCAGCAGCCTCCATGATAAGACTTCATCAGAAACGTCCAATACAATCAGAGGAACTGAACGGGAAACTCCCACAGATACGTGGTGTTCCCAGATTTGTATAAAAGGCTGCATTAAGCAATATTCTGAATGAAACAAATGATTGTGAGAAGGAGGAGAGAAGGCTGAACTTATTCGCATGTCTTCCTCTCTGTTCCACCCACATTTCAACAAATGCTTCTTCTGAGTCACGCACCATAATGACGCCACACTGTGCGTGTTTTCTCTCCAGAAAGGACAAAAAAACACAAAGCGCAGTTTGTCATTTGCCCGATCCTCTCTATGCCACCGCCTCCTGCAAATATGTGGGAGACAAACAACTGCGTAATAGTAATGTTTCATAAATAAAACCGGCCAGAAGAACAGAGAGTCCAGAGAGCTTCTTCCTCCACATAGCCAAAACTGAAAATGATTTTGTCTTCTTGGTTTATAGCATTGTTGATAAATTTCTGCTGTTACATAACACTGCTGAACCTCCTTCACAGTTAAGCAACACAACATGGGAATGCCAACATGGTAATGCCAAACACTGTGAGCCTGCAGATATGATTTCAAGCTGAAGAGCTACCTTGGGGGGATTGAAGGAATCAAAGGCTTAGCGGAGATTTGAGCACTGCAGGTCCATCTGAAACATCCTAATGTCGACACACAATTGCCTCTGAATCAGGGATTTTTCTGCAGGCAGATTGAGATTGACACAATGCAAACAAGCTTTCCAAATCTGTATTTATATGGTAAATGCATTCAAAAGGCTCGAGTCATATCTGGGACTCAAGGGTTCACATTTCTATTAGCAAGTGCAGTTACTGTAGGACTAAGAAAATGATTCTCTACAGGCTATTGTTGCCTTTCTCTGATAAGCAACATTTTAATGATGCATAAAAATATCTAATTATCATTATCCTGAGACCACAACAGGACAAGAGCAGCATTTTATTTTTTTGTTTTGCTTGTTTTGAGCGCCCCTCATTTACATGACAGACAGACTGGCTTTGAGCTGGATCTCTGGAATTGGTAATCCACCCTGCAACCAAATCCCGAATTTAGCAGGTTAATGGAGATTAAAGGAAGTAACACGATTTTCAATTTCAGACCGAGGACATATTTGCAGATGATGACTTTATTCACAGGGATAGAGTAAGGTATCGGACAAGAGTGTGCTGGAGGTCTTAAAGCAATAACATAATGCCCTTGAGCGTGTTTTAAGTAGATTAAGGGGATCTCAAAGCCTAAATGAGGGCATGTTTAGGTTAAAAGACAGTAATAATTGATCCACTTAAAGACAGACTGTCTTCCTATGGCCTCCCTGACAAACAGCAGGCAGCCGGCATCAATAAGATCTGATGCTTCTTCTTGCTTCCTTCTTATCTCACACTCGGCGCCTTTGCTGCCGCTCACTCTGCCTTTGACTCTGTTGTCTTTGCAGCCGATCCGTACTGAAGTCTTTCTTCCAGGGTATTCTCCTCTGGATCCACATGTCATCTCTCCCCCACTTCTACTTTAACTTTCCTGTCACTTCATGCACATCTTGAGCATTGCACATAGTTGGTACAGATCTGTCTACACTGCGTATTGTGCTTGTTAAAACATGTAAAGGAATCTGCCAATAGAGTGAAACGTTTAATGATCAGTTTTAACGGTTTGGAGTGCATCTTGCAGGAAGGAAACACATTACAATCTCTTAAAGCTTCAGAAGGCAGAACGTTTTTGGCATCACTGGGCAAATATTCCATAATAACCTTTCATCATATTGTAATTTAAGTGCTTTTTAGAGAAAACTAGACTTCTGCACCTCCTCATGGCTCTGTTTTCAGGCTTTAAAAAATCTAGACTGTGACGGGAGACTTTGGCCAATCACAGGTCATTTCAGAGAGAGAGCGTTCCTATTAGCTGTGCTCCTGCTGGTGGGCGGTGCTTGGTATTTCCTCAACTGATCTCAACATGGCTGGTCACAAGCTTTCTCATTTTACAGCTAAACAAGATGTTTCTGAAAACATTTGAGGCGAGAAATAAGCATTATAGTAACAGAATATTGATTCCGATATTTGATCAGCGCTGCCTAGTTTGACTGTTTGATCGGAGTTTGCGAGTGATTGACAGCTGCTCAGAGACGGCAAGGCTCTAGCTCGGCTCTGATTGGTTGTTTTCTTCCGGTCTGTGAAATCTTGCAGATGCCATTAGGAGCACCGGAGGACACATATTATCTGTCTCATGCACTACTGTCAGGATATAGTGGCCGTTTTATAAAAATAACTTTTTTAAATAATATTTTCTAAGCATTTCTACCCACTGCAGCTTTAAATAAAACTGTGAATTATCTGTCAACTTCATATTCTTTTCAGAAAATGATGAGTCCAATTGGGACATTGATGCATTTAATCCATATGATTTGTGACCTCTGCTGTCTGCGCTTTAACAGCACAAAAATGTAAACGAGGAGCTGTTAATCTGTCTTGTTTCTGCTGTATGAGTATTTTATATCTTTTTTTTTATGATTGCAATTGAGTCTTTTAACTGCAGCATGTCAAATAAATAAAACCGTGCTGAACTGAGTGTACATATATAATAGTAATAGTAATATAGGGGGAGAGGCGGTGACAGAGGAGGGAGGGAGGTTAAAACATTCATATATCTCTTTCCTTCTGTCTCTGATTTATGCACATATACAATTCTGATCACATCGTGCCAGCTCCCTTGGGAGCTTGTCTAGCAGATGCATCTCATGGAAATGAGGCTCTGAGGTTATATACATATACATACATATATATGTAGTGTGAGCCTCACAAATAGAACGAGAGGTAGAGGCAGAGTGGTTGTGTGTTTGTATTAACATCATTATTATATGCATTTGTTGAGGTGGGGGTGTGACCAGAAAGCTAAAAGCAATAATTGATCTTTATAATTGTGGCCCAGCACACCACATACAATACATTATACATTACGATGATAGTACAGTATGTATGTATGTATGTAACATTTAACTTAACGTCAAAGCATGTTGGTTCATGGCTTTAATTCAGAGGCATGTGGTATCGCCACAGTGAGAACAAACTGGTCTTTAACTCCCAGTGGGAGGTCAGTACACCATCGCTGATGAAAGAGCCCAGCATGGCTAGCTTTAGCCCAACAAACTGCAAAGACATATTGAGGTTATAACCTCCTCCCAGGTCTCTCAGAGAGGACGCTGCCCTTGCACACAGCATCTTTGGCCTACTGTTCATGATAATGAGGTGCTCTGTTACTGAATAGCAGGATGAGCGGCTAATGCTGCGGCCCGCTGGGACCGGTTTGTACAAGGCAAAGAAAAAAAAAAAAAAATCAAGCTTGAGACAAACTTGATGAAATTGTGCGCGGCGCGGCTGGCGTCGCTCTCTCACATTTAACATCAGCAGCTTTCTGCTCACTCGCCGTCCTCCTCATCTGTCTCACTTGTTCCCATCGAACCCGTAAACACACATTTTTTTTAGCCCCTCTCCTCTACGTTCTCTCAGCATCACTTGGCCACTGAGGGTGGTTACCATGGTAACACCACCCACAGGAGCCGGCTACCTTCCCTGTTACCGTAGCAACTGGTTCCCTACAGAATTTCAAGCATGTCACTCAGTCTCTCTCTCTCTCTCTTTCTCTCTCTCTCTCTCACATGAAAGAGTCCCCATATGTTTGGTTCCACTCTCTGTCCTCGGCAGGTCGCTGATCACCGGCTTAATGGTTGGTTAGCTTTCCTTATCACTGTCTGCTGGTTGTTTACACGCCACTTAAATTACTAAAGCAATACTGGGCCCTGCTGACTTGGGCTTATTGACTCTCTTTAAAGCGAGCAACAACTTTAATGTTTCCCCTAAAATATTGTAGAAATGTGTCTACTATGCCAATAATGTCTAATTATATAGCAGCGCAAATTAAATCATTTCAACTGATAATAAAAAACAATGTTAACAACAAGGCCCTAGTGGCATCTGACCTCCAGACAGCAGGAATACACATGTGACTTCAAAGTGATATAATTAACAACATTATTATAATCTAAAAATGAACACAAAAAATTAATTGCCAACTATTTTAATTATCAATTAATAATAAAAGAGAGAGAGAGAAAAGAAAAAAATTTGAAGATTTGCTCCTTTTTCTATGTTTCATATCAGGGGTGTCGCGATATACCGGTATTGACGATAACCATGATATTTCAAAATTAAATATTGATATCATCTTAATTATACATATATGATAATATTGTGTAAATAATCCAGCACCTCTTAAATCATTTTATATATATATATATATACAGTTATGGTTACAGACTCTCTCTCCATCTCCCTACAATCACATTTTGAGTGTTATTAATTTTCCTAAAAAAGAAACAAAACACACAATAAACAAAGTTAAAGAGGAATTTGACTGACTATGTTACATTATTGTTCTTTTTTTTCCCTCCAAATTTTCTATAGATATCTCAATAATATCGTTATTGTGAATTCTTTTGGCCACAATAATCATGTAGTGAAAATCTGATATTGTAACAGCCCTAATTAATATGACTATAAACTCTTTGGGTTTACAAATCAAAAGTATTTTTAATCACTACCTTGGGATCTGGGAAATTCAGATTTTTCTTTTATAGATTATTTCATAGATTAAACATTTACTCGAATCATTGCAAAATTTTTTTACAGATTTAGCAGGAGTACACATGACTCCAAAGACGGTGATATAATTAACATTATTATAATCTAAAAATTAAATATGAATACAAAGGTTAGTATGTTGACAAAAAATGAATCCCCAATTATTCTGAGTATTATTATTTTTTCATTTATCATGAAAAATGGCAAAAAAAAAATTGCTGGTTTTAGCTTCTCACATGTGAAGATTTGCTACTTTTTTCCATGTTTCACATGACTGTAAACTCTTTGGGTTTGACTGATGGTTGCACAAATGAAAAGTATTTTTAATCGCTGCGTTGTCATTCTCTTATAGATTCTTTCATAGATTAAACATTTAGTCGTATCATTGCAAAAACAATCTACAGATTAATATTGAGAAAATTATTGTTAGTCACAGTTGTAAATGTAATATCATATAATACAATATAATACAATACATCAATGCTACTAAACAAGATAAATACAGTTAATATAATACACCACATTAACAATCTAGTCTTATTACGCCACTATCAGTGACAGCATTGTATTGTATTGCTTTGGATGATCCCACTCATGGTAAATCTCAGTGTGGTGACTCAGTAGCTGACTAAATGATTCGTCACATGTTCCTCTGAGTCCTCTGCTTCAGGGCCGCACAGCCTGCGTGTTACAACACAACAGATTATCTTTCCATTTTGCTTTAATCGTCTTCACCAACTATCTGTCCTTCCAAGACTTCCGTTAAGTACGCCCACCGTTACAAAAGATGGGATGTGTACAAATTTGAATTACCTGAACGAGCACTTTCACATTTCGTAAGTAGAAAGCAGTTTGACAAATCCCCTGACAACAAATACTAATGATAACTGAGATCATGTCAGGGCTGACATGTCCTGTCTTGCTTTAGCCCTCTCAGTGTTATTTTCGACCGGGCCACTCTAGTGAGATAATGCGTGCTGGCGGTGCAGTCTGCCAGTCTGTGCTGCAGAATCACTCAGTAGATTAAATATTAGTGTTATCTCATTTCCTAAGGCCATGAAGTCTCCACAGAGTGTCCAACTGAAGGGGAAATGGTTTAATCATTGAAACAATCTGCACAAAAGACCCCTCACCAGGGCCTGGAACCTCCATTTGTGCTTTTATTACACTCCTTTTCCAAACCACCACTAAACTCTCGCGAAGCATCCAATTTGTCAGACGAGCTCGAGTGAGTATTGGCTGTTAACTGGCGCAGCTTGGCCTTGGCCAGCACAATGACCCTGAGCTGAGTAAAGAATGGAATACTATCTGTCGTATTGTTGTTGATTAACAGCAGCCACAGCGGCACCTGAGTCTCTTCTTTATCAGCTATAGCTGCACGTACGGCCAGTCTGGCTGTTTATAGTAGGAAAGCCATCTGTGTATATACTGTATAAAATAGAGGCAGGAGAACCCAAGCCGGGGTTGCTGAATACTGAGCATCGAGTCAAATGCTGTGGGAACATTTCGTCTCAGGGGAAGGGAGGGTATGTTTGAGACTCCTTTGCTGGAAATATACACTCCTAGAAAATAAATAAATTCCATCCTAAAACACTTTAGCACTGGTAAACAAACAACTGCTGGCAATGCTTTTGGTTGCATCAAATTTCACTTTCAAATATAGAACAAAAAAAAGCATCTCATTGTATATCCAATATTCAATAGCAAGCTAACTTTACTGCTTACACATTAGGGCTGACCCGAATGCTTCAAAGCTTCGACCGTTGCCATGGTATTCAACCTCCAAATCAGTCTTTGAATGCTTTTTTTTTGCTTTTTTTATACGTAAGTATGTAATAATAATGTATAAATCCCAAAATAGCCCACGAAATAAGGAATAACCCTACAACATTATTCATTTTCAACATTAATTATTAGTTATTCTCAAACGGATATCACTATTTGTTTGTTATATGTACTGTCCCGAAACTTGGAAGCCCAATAAAATAGTATTTGGGACAACCCTATTACACATACACTTCATAGCTGAACGCAACAAGTTCACACCAGTTGTCTGGGGATTGTCAAGAAGCATTCTGGGAAATGTAGGAAATCACTAAAAGATAATTTGGTTCGATTCAATTCAGTTCAGTTCAATTTATTTTTATATAGCGTCAAATCATAACAGAAGTTATCGCAATACGCTTTATATATAGAGCACGTCTTAGACCGTACACCATAGTTTAGAGACCCAACAAGATCCACCAAGCCTGTGGCCAGGAAAAAACTCCCTGTTTGATGGCATGTATTAAGGGAAAATGGGTGCGACCAACAGCACAACCCTCACAAAATAACTGAAAAATAACTGAAATGTGCCTCATTGTATTGCATTTGTTCATATCGTAAGAATATCTGAGCTGTAGCGACAATATGTGTGCAAATAAAGACAGATGTCTGAAAATGTCAAGAATGAAAAGAGAGAAAAAAAAAAGCAAGAGTAGCAAAGTACAGAAAAAAAGAACAAAACGAAGGGTGAGTTTGGAGCATGTATTATTCAAGAATGATCAAAGCACACACAAGGAAAGTAAAAAGATGTCACTGGCCACTGAAAGCGGCTGAGGCAGATGGAGGATGGTGGTGTCTGGACGAGTGGGTAGGGGAGGGGTAAGGAGTGCCTTTGGGATGTGGCTGGGGAGGCTGGGATGGGGGGGCGAGGCAAGGAGGAGACAGGCGTGGGGATTTTCTTTTGTGTTCTGTAGAGCAAGGGTGGGGAGTGGACCTGTAGGGCGGGGGAAGGGGTGGGTAACAAAAAAAAAAACAGGTAGCATGAAGAGAGAGGACTGTCTGGCATTGAAGCGTTGAGAGGGTGCGTGACAAGTGCCAAAGCCCCGTCGACAAGCGAGAGCCCAGACCTTTCCACGGCCTTCAATAATTGATGCAGCTTCTGCGGCGTGCCATCTTTATAAAGCAGCAAGTGTGTGGTGAACGTGTGTGTATTTCTGAGATGTCTGTGTAAGTGTGTGGCCTAATTGTGTGTGTGTGTGTGTGTGTGTGAGTGAGTGGTTTCTACCCATCAATACCACTGTACCTTTGTTACATTTGGATTAATGTCTTAGAAATTCGCCGTTGTTTTTGCGTTCTGCTGCCAATGCTGTGCAAAGTGATGGCAGAGCGAGAACCACCTGCCAGAAACTACATCCATTTCCCTCCATAACGGCTCCCGATGTTCTCCTGTAGAATATTAATACCGGGCCCGATCATTCTCGGTGGACCCAACAACCCCACGCTCTCTCAGGCCACGGGCGTTAAGGAAATTAGGATTTTCGCAGTCCCTCTTTCATACACCTCAGCGCTGCGCTCAGACCACGGGGTTTTTGTCGCCTCTTGCCCCTCGTCTCATTTCAAGGCCACCTGTGAATACATGTACATGACAGAGATGGATCTCTCTGCTCTCCCAGCTGCTCGGGTTGAGCAGCACTAGGGCTGGGCTCCCTCCATTAGCATGCACTCCTCCTCCAGCCTGCAACCCACATAACATTCAACATGCTCTACATCACTTACACTCTCCATCCTCCCTCGCCCTCTCCCTTTCTCAAATCATCTGCCGTGCCAGGGCAATCCCCTCTCTCTCTCTCTCTCTCTCTCTACCGGCCCTCAATCTGTTTCACTTCGCTCTCTCTCTCTCTCTCTCTCTCTGTTTTTTTTTTCCTCCTGAACATGGAGGACAAGTGTTATCGCCACACTGCAGATGTTTTCGAGTGAGGGGGGGGGACTCCTCTGAAACCTCCCACTGGCTGCGGCAGGACTAAACATCTCGCTTCGCCTTGGCGTTAAACTTTTCAGCAGAAATCCAACCCATTAGGCTTACTGTGGCAGTTATGCAGGGTGCAAGGACCTCTGGGCTGCAGTGATATCTCTGCCCTGCAAGACTCTGGAGAGGAGCCACAGCTGGATGTGATCAGGACGGCTATGCTAGTATCTCAATCCCTGTAGGTGACACTGAGCGAACTCTAGACATGTGCAAACACACACAGGAGACACATCCGAAACCACACAGTCCTATACGGGTTTCAGCTTTTACAGACACAAACGAATCAGATTCGATCTGCAAGAACTCAAGGCTCGAATGAATCTACATACATGCTATATGTGACGTTAAGTAAGTAGATGATGAAAGGTAGAGTAATCTTTGGGAAAGTTAATGCCAGTCCTTGATTATGTGTAACCTAGAAGCAGCCGTGCAGTCCGGGAAGCCAAAACAAATGAACTCATCAAATGCAGTGCAGCAGGTTGTGCGTGACAGGTTGCAGAGATGACACCAAGTGATGAGCCTCGCAAGCAAACATTATTAAATGCTAAATTGGGAATTACCCCCTCTCCAGCTGAGACGCTTAATTTGAAATATTTCAGAAAGGGCCAGAAGACAAAATTGAATCATCTAAATCAGGATTTGGCAGAGCTTTTCCTGAACCTATCGGGGGGATGCCGTGCAAATGTGCAATTAATGTCAATTTATTTCGGCAGAAAAGCTGGATGAACTCCATGCCTGGAGACACAAACACAAACTATACTTCCTTCATTCACACTCTAAACGACTAGCAGCGATTAATAGAAGTTAAACCCTCCCCAATAACCTTCTGAACCACGCAGTACAAGCTTCAGTGTTGTCAATTGCAAGAATGGGCGCATTAACATCTTTCTTTAGTTTGTCACCTCTAGCAACAGCTCTAATTGCTCGTGCTCCTTTCCCCAGGTACAAGTGGAGCTCTCATTTCACAATGACTCTGCAGGATTTAATCCAGGTTCTTCTGTGAATGTGCTGCACTTCCAAAAACCCTTGGAAAGGAAGTCAGATATGGAGAACAGGGGGGAGAAAACATGTGATACAACAAAATGGTACGTTTTATGCCCACTGGCACACGGACATAGTGGAAAATAGCAAGCGCACGGGAATCCATTAGTGGAACCCGATTATCTCTTGGCTCTAAAATTAATTAAGTGAGTGTAGGGCAGTGTGTACGTGTGTGTGAGAGTGTGTGTGTGTGAGAGAGAGAGACAGAGAGAGAGAGAGAGAGAGATCTGGTTGTCCTTATCTTTTTTTCTTGTTTTTTTCCCCAACAAATCCTCTTGTGTTGCTGCATTGAGAGGCAGATGGGGGTGGGAGGTGCATGGATCTGTGTGGCTGTATTCCAGCACATAGCCTGAAATTGCTGTTGGTGGGGACGTGGTGGTGGAGGAGGGGGGAGGAGGAGGGGGTTACAGCGACTTTATGACTCACCATTTTTATTTTAATCTTCAGCCGTACTAAAACCTGCTTCCTATCCTTATGCTCTTTCCTTCCATGTTCCCTCCCTTTCCTCCTTTTATGCTTTCCCAGACCATCTGTATTTCCTGAAACCTGTAGATATGGCGGGTTTTGTTTCTTCTGCTCCCTCACTGGGCTGAAGGGCTCAGGTTCACACTGCAGTCATTTATCTTGATAAATACAGAGCTGGTTGACAGAAAGCTGAGCATACCTGTAGTCCCTATACTACCTTTTTCTTTTTTTTTTTATCAAATATGGCTACACAAAAACACAATCTCTGTATGATTGCTTTCATACATTAGATTTTCCTGTGTTGGGGGGGTTTCGTTGTAAAAACTGAGCTCACTAAATGCAGTCTGGCTTTATGTTTTGTTGACGAGTGAGTATTCACAAATGTCGTTGTGATTCCCTAATGTTTGGGATGTTAAAGAGTAGAGGCCTGGGTGGTATGACGATATCAAACGCAGGATTATATGAATTTGTTGACTGTTAAAGAGATTTTACCAAACCATTTCTGCAGCTGTTTCTTTAATATCTCCCATTGTATTGTATTGCAGGTAAAGTTGCAAATCAATGACCAGGACTGCTACATGACAATTGGAGCTGCAACGATTAATCGATTAGTTGTCAACTATGAAATGAATTGCCAACTATTTTGATAATCGATTAGTCGGTTTGAGTATTTTTTTTTTTTTTTGAGACAAAATTCTCTGACTCCAGCCTCTTAAATGTGAATATTTTCTGGTTTCTTTACTCGTCTGTGACAGTAAACTGAATATCTTTGAGTTGTGGACAAAACAAGACATTTGAGGACGTCATCTTGGGCTTTGGGAAACACTGATCGACAGTTTTCACCATTTTCTGACATTTTATAGACCAAACAACTAATCGATTAATCAAGGAAATAATCAAAAGATGAATCAACAATGAAAATAATCGTTAGTTGCAGCCCTAATGACAATATCAGATTTATTAAAATACATATTTGCATCACTATGATGAGGTACTTGGATTTGTTAGATGATTCAATTTCCTGGATTAACTGAAACAAGACATTGATGTTTTATCAGTTTAACAGTTTCTCCATTGATTTCTCAGAAAAGTAACTACATCATGATAGGGTTGCGTGATATCGATAAAGTCCTCAATAATAGTAGCCTATATGTAATTTGATATCATAATAAGAGATGAAACAATTAGGCAATTAATCAATCAGACAATCGACAGAAATAATAATTTGATAATGAAATAGTCATATAAGTAACATTTTATTAAGCAGAAACTTCAGCATTTGCTGGTTTTCTTACTCTTTTCTGATAGTTAGCTTAGTAGTTTTGGAGGTCGGGAGTGTTGATTGGACAAAACAAGATGACTGAATATGTCAACTTGGGCTTCAAGAAATTGTGATCAGCCTTTTTCACCATTTCCTGACATTTTAAAAGGATTAATCGATAAATTGAGAAAATAATGCTCAGATATAAGTATTGGCTGTTAATGAAAATAACCGTTAGTGGCAGCGCTGATCAGGATATCTACTGTGTGTATATATGAAGTTACGTTGTCACATAATAACATTCAGTTGAGAAATTGTTAATGGACAAAATAAGTAGTCTGTTTTTCGGCAAATCCAGAATATTATAAATACCTGACAAATCAAAGTACTTCATCACATTCATGTAGAAATCATATTAAACTCTAATTCTGCCATAAAGCAGTCCTTTATACAGTTATTTGCACACTATATGCACATTATTTGTATTATTATTTTATTAAATCATATTATATTGTATTTTATTTTACTGTATTGTTACCTTTTAATGTCTCTTGGCAGCATCATTTTTATTATGCTGCTATGTCGAGGAGCCAAAACAAAATAATTTGACTCTCTTATACCTCTACAGTATATTGAGATGTAACAATAAAGGAATCTTGAATCGCCCAAATATGTTCAAGGGATAAATGATATTACAAAAAAAATTATATTACCTCACGTATATATCCCCTATATTACTATATGTATCATAATGTGATTTACTGTGATATGTTATCCATATTTCCCACTCCTATTATAGACGAAAGAGCACATGTAACCCACTTAAAGGCACACAAAACCCAACAAATGTAATTTAATCTAAACATCCTGTGCTCCATGAATGTCAGACTACATGATAAAGATGTTTACAGGCGGCCTATGAAGGTGGTTGCTCTTGTCATCTTTTCACGAATGACCTTTTGCATCGGAACTGTTCAGCATGTCAATTATCTAAATGCTCTCGGTGCTGCGACAGCTACAGGAAGTTCTATGGCAGCCGAGATACCTGGGAAAGCCATGATATGTGACAACCTGGCATCAACGCAATTTGTATTTCAGCAAAAAAAATGATCATGGCTTTGCTAATCCAGAACACTGTCTGGAAATGTAATTTGATTATATTCTGATTATCCCAACGCACTGACACATTTAACTATTACACTATAAAAGAGAGAATTTATCCAATTCGCACACTTCAGCTGAATGAATGTTGAGTAAATTAAGGGAAGCTGACAGTTTTATTAGGACTAATACCACAGTGTAATCCAGCCAGCCAACCCTCTCGCAGAGTAATCTTCAGTGTAAACCTTCATGGGCAGGTCTCCTTGTATGAAGCTAAAGCCTGTTCCTCAGCATAGCAGTAATCCCACTAAGGCTCTTAGAGAAGTGAAATTATTTCAGAATGAAAGGAGAGGCTTTATACAGACTCGCTGTGGAAGATGGCTAATAAATAAACATCTCACAAAAGCCTCTTATGGGGAACTTTGGGGGAGATTCTGAACCATCTCCCAGCTTCCTTCACTCTTCGTCTCCAGGTGGAAAAGTACGTTTGACCTGAAACGCAGCTCCAGCTGGGACATCATGACTCATCCTCCATCCCTCCTCCCCTCCACGCTCACACTCACCTCCAACACCACCACCCTCTGCTCCTACACCACACAAATGCTCACAATCTGAACGCCTCAGGTCTATTACAGCGGGGAGATGATGGGTGACTTATTGAGAAATAAAAGGAAGAGTCCATCAAACTGTGCTGTAAGTCGTGATGAGAATGCAGCTGGCGGCCCATTGATCTGTCACTCTCTCTCTACTTTCACTATCTCCTCTCTACCTTATTGATGGAGACAGATGCCAAAAGAATGACCCCCATATCTCTCTCATTAGTATCACACTCTAAGCCCAATGATATATCAAAGTCACCCCCTCTTTGAATGGTTTTTCACATGCATTTTCAAGATGTATTAGAAATAGAGGTATAAGATGATGCACTGAAAATCAGATTTTTGTCATGAAGCCCAAATGTAACACAGAACAGCCATTGAATATGCATGACTCCATCCATCCATCCATCCATCCTGCTGCAAGAGCTGCACCACCACCCCTCTAAAGGACGGATGCAAGCTGATTTCCTCCTCTGACAAGGCCAGATGGGACGCAATGAGACAGGATTTGATCTCCATCCTTTCCACAGAAGCAAAAAAAGGCCTGTGTGACAATTTTTTTTCTTCATGTCCGATACAGGCCCAGACTTGACGCAGTAAAACCCACATCTCCATGAAAGCCTCTCATATTTGCATCCTGGATGTCAGCCTATATATACCATTCATGCGTTATTACAGCATTTGCATGTCAAATCCCCTCTCTGCTGCTGACGTTGTGTGCCATTACTCTTGTTGACATATAGGACAGAGCCAGAGGATGCATTTAGAAATTAAAACCTGCCCTAGATAAGGGCGCATGTCAGCAAATATGGAGAGAGAGGCGCAGCTGGATGCGCAGCTGCATGAGCTATAATAAACAGCATTTTGTTCAAAAGTCACATCGACATTCAGATAAACAGAAAGTCAATTGCGCAATGGGTACAAATTCAGATAATCTCCTTCTTACCTCGACGTTTTCCAACGCGCAGTAGGACAATACAGCCATCAATATAGGTATTGCGGTATGTCCCATTTTCTCGCCTTCTTTTGTCTCTTTTTTTTTTTTAATATAACGAAGTTGCTTTTTAAATGACTGCCTCCAGTATTCAGGCTGTCTGGTTACATCAGCTGGAGAAGAAGTGATGGACACTGCGTTTCGCCGTCCTGCGATATCTCCTGCGTCTGCGTCCTGCTCGCTCTCGCCAACGAGGCTCTCCAATGGCAGCCTGGGATTTTTCTCCGTGGATGAAGGCTGACAGAAAGAACCAAGCCCAGTTTCTGCGGGTATTTATCACACAGTTTTCCTCACGGTGGCTTAGTGAAGAGAGACATCTGGTGGTGACGCATGGAGGATGCACAACTGGGGGGTCGACCTGCTGAGTGTCTGCGTCAGTTTAAAGGGAGAATCCACCCGAAAATCAAAAATAACATAGCAGGTTTAAAGGGGACATATTGTGCTCATTTTCAGGTTCATGCTTGTATTTTGGGTTTCTACTAGGACATGCTTACATGCTTTAATGTTCAAAAAACACATTATTTTTCTCATACTGTCTGTCTGAATATACCTGTATTCATGCTCTCTCTGAAACGCTCCGTTTTAGTACATTTCAACGGAATGGCAACGTTGCTAGGAAACAGCTTGGGTTCATGTTTACATCCTGTCAGTTGATATCATTCACATACACTGCAACAGAAATAAAATGGGACACATTTAGTATGTTTATGTTTAAGTCTGTGAAATTATCTAAATATTGTAGATTTGTGACATCACAAACGGACAGAAATCCTAACGGCTTGTTTCAAATGCACAGTTTCTGAATACGGGCTGTGTGTATTTCTCCATGGATTGAGTGTTTTGATAGTTTAACAGTATTTACACACTCAATCCACAGGGAAATACACACAGCCCGTATTCAGAAACTCTGCATTTGAAACAAGCTGTCAGGATTTCTGCCCATTCGTGATGTCACAAATATACAATATTTAGACCCTTGACACAATTTTAAACGTAAACATTCTAAATGTGTCCCAGTTTATTCCTGGTTGCAGTGTATGTGAATGTCATCAGCTGACAGGAAGTAACCATGGACCCAAGCTGTTGCCTAGCAACGCAATTCTGTTGCAATTCCGTCAAAATGCGCTAAAACGGAGCGTTTCAGACAGAGGGTAAATACAGGCATATTCAGGCAGACAGCATGAGGAAAATAAAGGATTTTTTGAAAATGACAGCATGTAAACAATGTTCTAATAGAAACACAAAAAACAAGTATGAACCTGAAAATTAGCATAATATGGGACCTTTAAGCTGCGTCATAGAGAATAAAACTACATAGTAAGATCCCTTCCTTCACTATATAATATGATTAATTTAACAATATCCCTTCCACACAAGTTTTAAGCCATATAGCCTCAATTGCTCTGCTGTGGATAATATTATTTTGATCTGATATGGTTTTCCTACAAAGTAGTTCAATTACTTAATTAAATATTCTTAAAACTGATTGTGAATAGGGAGATAGAATAGGATGATGACTGAATTGTACACTGATTTTTATTTAAGTGATTATATGCATATGTGTTTTTGTATGTGTGTGTATATACTGCGTGTGCGTATATGTGTATGTATGTATATATGTATACAGTATATATACATATATATGTATATATAAATAGATTTTCTTTTATTTTATTGTTTTTCTTTTTTTTTTACTTGTGTATATTCTTTTTACTTATTTATCTATTTCTTGTATATAATATATTTTTTTTGTGTATCTATACTGGCTTATTTTATATTAATATTAGGTTTGTTAAGTTTCTTTGTACCGAGAATGTTATTATTTGGGTTTGTGAATGTTTGTTCTGTTGTTTCAAAATGAACAAAAAAACAATAAATATAATATTGAAAAAAAAAAAAAATTCTTAAAACTACAAAATAGTGGAAGAAGTAGTCAGATCCTTTACTTAAGTAAAAGTAGAAATACACAGTATAAAAATACTCAAATAGGCCTACTATACATTTTAAAAGTATACTTTACTTGCTAGTACTCATTATGCAGAATGGCTCATTTCACAGTGTAAGATTGTTAAAGAATATCATTATTCTGTTTTCATCACTAACAAATACATGTAGAGATACATAAGAGCATTTTTAATGTTGTAGTTTGTCAATGTAGAGCCAAGATTATATACTTTGTATACTGAGTAGAGTACTGCATCATATATATGTTTTTTTTTATGTAAAACGTAACTAGTAACTATAAGTGTCAAATAGTGCAGTACAAAGTAAAATATTTCCCTCTGAGATGTTGTGGAGTAGAAGTAGAACGTAGCATGAAATTGAAATAGTCAAGTAAAGTACAAGTATGTCAAAATTGTACTTTAGTACAGTACTTGAGTGAATGTGCTTAGTTATATTCCACCCCTGAAACTATACACCTACTCCTTCACACTGACTGATAATTCCAGCATCTATGAATATACAAGCATGTTTGTTATTTCAAAAGTTAAACTGCTCGAATAAATAAGAATAATTTCATAAATAAAAATTGGGGTCTCATTATGATTAAAATTGGTAAGAAAGAAAAATAAGGTACATAAATTACACCCAGTTGCCAGTTTATTAGGTACAGCTAGGTTAAAGTAATGCAGTCTAATACAACAGTCCTGCAATAAACTGTGTTGCATTATACTGAAAGGTGTTTCTCATTTTTAGTCTACCCTTATTGATCTGAATGGGCTGGACACAATATTTGTCTGTATAACTGTAGCTGCCACAATGATCAGAAAATTGAATCCACACCTCTCTAAAAGAGTTTCAACAAAAACTGAACATTATAAACTTCATGAAGGTAGTACTGTTGCATTAGACTGCATTAGTTTTAGATATATGTGCCAAATAAACTGGCATTGTAATGTTTATTTTTTTTATTTGCACTTTTTCTAAAAAAAAATGTGTTCTTTTCTTGTGCAATACTGGATACTTCAGGCCTCTTAAAATCCTTCAAATGAAACAATCTGAGTAGTAAAAATCCTTTTTGGTGGAACTGCTCAAGATAATTCTCATAAACTAAAAGGGTTGGAAACCACCGGGATAGCAGATAGCAAAACAAATACACATATAGTCAGTGAAAAACAGCATTTTCTGCACTCCGCTGAAACATTACAACCTTAATGAAATATGAAATAGAGAAGTGTTGTGTTCAATTTTTGAGGCTGTATTTTATGGCGTTGCTGTAGTGGATCGTATTATATTAAATGGTGTTTAAAAGGTTTTTTTTTTTCATTAATGTAAGTTGAGTGGACACACTGTTGTATTGCGTACAGACGTACGCAACAACATAAAACCTCTGGAGGGTATCTGGAATCTCTAAAAGGAGCACTGAGTAACAAATAAACACAAGTGATAAATAAATAAATACCAAAAAAAACTGTAAAGCATCAGACCCAGTTGGGGTGTTCACAAGATGTCCCCCAGCCCCCATTGATGTGAGTGGAGTGGACACACTATTGTACTCAATATTACACAAAACATAAACCTCTGGACGGTATATGGAATCTCCATAAGGAGCACTGGGTAACAAATAAACACAACTGATAAATAAATAAATAAAAAAATGAAATAAAAAATAAAGAAATAGATACAAATAGATACAAATATGAATATATAATAAATAAATAAAAAAATAAGTAAATAAATAAATAAAGATACAAATAGATACAAATATAAAATACCCCAAAAACTGTAAAGCATCACTGTATTTGTATTGTAAAACATCAGGAGATTGACCTCATTACTTGTGAGGTAAAATCCTTATATTGATATATAATACATAAACTAATCTTTCTGTGCAGTCTACATTTTGGATATATTTGTAATTCAATCTTTTTAATTGACTTATTTTCTAAAGAATCCACCACAATTAAAGGCAAAACAATGCATTTTGTGAGGTCGAGCATTTTTCCCATTTTACTTTGGTTAAAAATGTGTTTTTTGGTTTTTTTTTCAGGGTTCTTGGCAGCAACATCCACAAATGGTCAGCAGGGGGAACACATGGTATGAAAGTAAAGGAAAAAAACAACTTCCTCTGATATGCCTACAGAAACAAAAAGTAGAAGCAGCAGGTGTTTGAATAAAACTGCACCTTGCATAATTTTGTAGTGAAGACTCATCATGAGTAATTATTGGGTGCCATCATGACAGTGTGGTGTTGCAGCTCCAGCAGCATGATGGTGTTCCCCACTGACAGCTGCAGGTATTTAGGGCGTGGCTTATAGGTGTGTGAGGAAAAGGTCGCTCTCAGGTGTTTCAGCATTCCCAGTTTCGAGACGACACAGGAAGTCCCACTGACATTTGGATTTAACTTTAAATCGACGTGCAAACAAACTCTTTTTTCCCTACATATTCAAAGATCCGCAAGTTTGCAGCAGTCTTGGGAAAGTGATCCGGATCCTGTTGGACTTCAGCTGAAGTCCAAAGAGCGGTTTGGAAGATGAATTCCGCCAGATATGAATACGACGTAAGTTTGGTCACATTTAAATTCGTATTAGTGGAAATGTGAGTTTGTTTTCTCCCACAAAGAGACGCACTACACATCCAAAGTGTGTTTGCTTTGGGCGTGGATCTGTTTTCTACCTGTTTATACGAGTAGACCTACAGTAACTGACATACATTTGCCTTTGACAGCGCTTCTGTGTATGATCATTAGTATGTTTGTGGGCCTCTGTCATCCCAGGATCAACACTGATCCTAGGATGGAGTTTCCCCTCTATCATAGGTGTTTGAATGAATGATTGAAGTATGGAAACTTATGTTGAAATGGCGTTTCCTCTCTGCGCTGTTGACATCTTTAGACCAGTCTGTCACACAGGGAAGTTGTGGTTTTGATGACAGCATTAAGTGGGGAAGTGAACATTTTTCTGTTTATTTACGTCTACACTACCATCAGAAAACACATTTCAATAAATAATAGAATACACTAAATTGAACATTAAATAATAGTTGGAATTGTTAGTAATTAAATGCTTCTTTTACATTTCCTATCATTTACAAATTATTACTTTCAGTCACAAAGGCAGTTATGTGAAGGCGAATAAAATAGGGAGATAAAAGGCATCATCAGACTTAAATGCTCTTTGCTGATTTCACATTTATTTTTGTTTTAAATGATAATTGTTAGTTTAGTTTTTAGAGAAAAAAAAATCTTAAAGCTGTGTGACCTATTTTTGTAACCTGCCACTCATTGTCTCATAGCCTGTGGTCTGGATCTGATTAGTACTAAGAAGAGTTGATCTCTGTTCCTACATGTGGAAGGCGGGATAGTGGCCTAGAAAACCTCAGACACATGGTTTCAGTATTAATTGTTGATATTTACATTACTGATTTTTCTTTACTGTATGGAAAACATTTGTTTCCTTTTTTAAATTTGCTTGAATGCCATTTATTTTGGTTAATTCCAAAATATTAAAGGATCAGTGTGTAACATTTAGGGGGATTTATTGGCAGTTTATTGGAATATAATATTCATAACTATGTTTTCATTAGTGTATCATCACCTGAAACTAAGAACCATTGCATTTCCGTTAGCTTAGAATGAGCCCATAAAGGGTCCCCCATGTTGCTCCGCCATGTTTCTACAGTAGCCCAGAACAGACAAACCAAACACTGTCTCTAGAGAAAGCCTTAAATTTTGTGTTTTTACGTTACCTGAAGGCCACCGTAGTTCTCCGACACGCTTATGAAACTGCGGTAACGTGAGCCGCAGAGTGCAACACCATGGTACCGCCAGCCGCCGCCTGACTTCTCCTAAAGTAGTGTTATTATGATAATGATGGCCTCTAAGTGAGGCAAACGGCGTTACTGCAGTTTTGAACTCGACGGCTCACGTCACCACAGTCTTGGAAATGGAGGAGTTAGCGGAGGGGCACTCAGTAGGTTGCAATATGCAACCAGGCGACTAGATGTTGCCAAATCCTACACACTTTACCTTTTAATTATTTAATTGTTCTATTGTTACATTACTGTTTTTTGTTTTTGTTGACTGTATGGAAGACATGTTTCCTTTTTTAAATTTGATCAAATGCCATTTGCTTTAATTACTTTCTTTAAATCCAAAATATTAACTGTAAAGTCTCTCAGCCAAACTGTGGAACTATACTACAGGTATATTTTGTGGTGAAATGCACTGAATTATTATTGATTTGAAAAACAAATAATGTATATAATGTACTTGTTTATAGGCAATAAAGGCCATAAACAAGTTGCCACAGTGATTTATTGATCAACCAAACTGTTAACTTAAATCACAATAAAAAATGGCTTTTGTAGTGTAATATTTAAATTTTTAAACAGGCTTTTTTAAAAATGATAATAGGATGTGAAAACTGCCAAAAGCTTATTTTTGCCTAACCTATAGGTCAGCTTCCCCTGGAACATGCATACATTATGTAAATACCCATACAGTTCTTGTTACTACATAATTCAGTCTTGTTTGAGAGGAATGAATTACCAGTAGGGGATGTGGGCACAAAACAGTGTCGGACAGCCAAAGGTGAACTTCACTCTGCAGGGACTCATTAATGGTTACAAGGCTTCGGTCAGTGCTGCTGAAATCCACCAGCTCTCCGCCACCTTTATTTGACAGCTTCATGAAAACAGTCCTAACCCCCGGGGAAATACACACTGCAGTGTAGCAGTGTGGCTGCTGCTGAGAACGTGGGCACTCGGTAACAGGAAAAGAAGCCGTTTTTCTTTCTTAATTTAGTGTGACATTAACAAGGACTTGAAAAACACCAGCTTGTTATCAAAAATATCCATATCTATAAGAGCCATCTCCCAGCTCAGATGACAGCGTGCCTTCACTGTAAGGTATTCGACACAAGAGAATTGCCAGGCATGTCCTTACTTGACCCCTCCCTGCTTCTTTGGAGACATAGTGACACAAAGAATCTAAGAAAACAAGAGCTGTGTTTGCTTTTATCAAAACTATATAAGGGATTTCTCAAGGAAATGATGAGCTGCACATGAATTACGACCAAGTAAAAATATTGTCTTTTTATATAAAAAGTTGTTGTAGGTGTCAAAATTTAATTAAATAAAAATCTAGTACCAAGCTTGCCACACCGCTGCCTTTCTGATTCTGAAAGACATGAATTAAATTACGTAAGATGCATGAGCGAAACTGTTGGGAAATGAACATTTCTTCCTTTGTTAATATTTGATTACTCGCAAACAATGAGTTCAGCCTTAGATACTCCATCAGTTGGGAATACTGTGATTATTGTAGCCGGTCTGTTCTCTGTTTATGTGGTGACTCGGCGGAGTCGTCAGTAAATAATTCCTCAGGCGAGGCCATACTGCTTTTCGTCGCGTTGAATCTGAGCAACAGAAGTGAAGTGAATGCGGTGTTAACGTCACGTCTCTCATTATTGACTCCACGGGGTGATACATGCAAATGAACATTTGACAAAACTGGAGAGTTTAATAAAAAATGGTAATTATGTTCAGTTATATTCAGTTGGCTTTGTTTGGCCACTGTCTGCATCTTTGTGTAAAATTAGACAATCTGTGTGCACAACCTGATGGAGCCTGCTTCCATATGATGGCAGCAGAAGCAGCAGCATTGTTCTTCATTCAGTCTTCCTCAGAAACAGTAAAGGAGGATTTTGTCATTTGAGCAGCAAGGTGGTAGTATGCCACGAGGCTGTAGGACACACGCTGATGCTGCAGTATAAGAGGCTAACTGCTAAATGTCTGCTTAGGGCTACTGTCAAGTAAGAGTGTCAGTGTTTATTCATTAATAGTTAATATGAAGCCACTGAAGCCTCATTATGCATTGATTGGCTGTTGTAGTTGATTGTCCCTTTTTGGTTGCAGTTTCCGGGCAGGTTTGTTTGGATAGGACAGATCAATGCTGGTGAGGGTGGAGGAGGCATATAAGAGTTCTTTTAAAGGGGAACTCCACTGATTTTACTCATCGAAGTCTGTTTACAGGTCTTGGGGGGTATTTCCCCATATGTGGAAAAAGTTGTATAAAACTTTCTGTGGCTCCAGAGGGAGCTACGCAAAATCTGATTAACTGCCTTAAGTGATGTCACTTTAGGCAACGTCGGTTGGCGCTGAGGAAAATCTGGGGGTGTTGAGTCAGAAAGGAGTGAACAAACCAGACCTCCTGTAGCTCGCTCCTCATCTCTGCTTGAGGCTAGCGACTCGAGGCTGCATTAGCTGTGTTGTGTTTTCATTATGTTGTTACTCTGAGAGATGCACAATTAATCAAAAATGAATCGCGATCACGATTTTTGGCTTCCCACAATTAAATGTTTGACTGCGATATTGACGTTTAAAATGCTCTGCTCATAGAAACCTCATGCATAAATTAATAAAAATGAGTATTGGGTGATGGTAAATTATAATGCTATCATGACTTGTTCAAATGTAATCTTGTAAAATGTAGTTTTTAGAAGAAAGGAGATGTTTTCACAGCAATATAAAATAGATATTAGAGAGAGAAATATGACCTGTTTAACTTTCTAACACTAGCTCTAAGCAGCTTATAATATATAATTAAAACTACTAATGCAAAGATTTTTTTTAATCAAAGCAAATATATAAAAATACAATCTTTTATTTCCTAATCATTTGATTTGTGTGCTTTTATGCAAATAAGTAAAAAAGAGCACAACATGGAAGTGAAAGCAGCGCTCTGTTTATTAAATGTGAAATTGTCTCTAAAATCTAGAAATAATCGTGACCTCAATATTGATCAAAATAATCGTGATTATCACTTTGGTCATAATCGTGCAGCCCTAATGTCTGTCCTACCTGGAGGAAGGATCCCTCCTCTGTTGCTCTTCCTGAGGTTTCTTATATTTTTCGCTGTTAAAAGGTTTTTCTGGGTTAAGTTTTTCCTTATCCGATGAGAGGGTCGTACTGTAAAGGACAGAGGGTGTTGTATCCTGTACAGATTGGACCCTGAGGCAAATTGTGATTAGTGATATTGGGCTATACAAAAAAAAATTACTTAAGTTGACTCGTGCCCAAATCATTAACCTAACTGTCAGAGTTGCATCGTGGGTAATGTAGGCTTGTACTAATGTACGTTTTGCTAGTCAGCTAGCTAAATTATGGATCCACAAATGAACTTATTGACGTTTGCTATCACATTCGAGCTCTACGACGCTCCACATCAGCTCACGTTGTTCATGTAAACGTTCATGGAAAAACACCAACTCATATAGGCGAGTAATTTTATCTTGGCAAATCAGCAGCTGAAGCAAGTTTCAGTTCCACTGTGAAACTGGTAAACTAGACATGCTCGTCAGCATATGAATAGATCATAAGATTGTGGTGTTTCTGAAACTTCAGCATAAAGGATTAGGATGTTTATTGGAACTTACACAACAATATCCTCCGTTTGTCTGTCTGTTTTTGTCTGCATGTCTGAGGCACGGTAACCTTCAGTGTTTATTGGCTAATGCTCATGGCGTGTAACCAATCAGATAGTGCTATGCGCGGGACATTGAGCTAGACTGCACAGCGGAGAGCACTGACAGCAGGCTGACACAGAGAGGAGGCTGATCAGAGCCAAAGTAGCGTTTATAAATTACTTCATTTTATCGGTTATTGGTTTAAAAAAATGCCGATACCGATAATCGGCAAAATGTTGAATATCGGCCGATAATCGGTCGATCCCTAAATAAGTTAGATCATTTTTCTGGTTCTGCTGCATCAATTTTAATATATTATTTTTAAAACTGCCCATCGTGAGTCCGACAGTGTTGTGGGTGTGCGATGCTTAATGGGTGGAGGACTCTTTTGAGCTCTACCGCAGAGCTGTCTGGCCTCTGACAGGTTGTGCTGCGTGTCACTGTGAAACTAACTGCAGCGTGTCACTACTCATTAGTCCCCGGAAAATGTTCAAAGTATGCTGACAAACCACTTGAGCGGTGCAGAAATACCAATAAATGCACAGTGGTACCATAAATGCACGGTGGAACTAAGGCCCTGTTCAGACCTGGCTTAACATGCGTCCTGAGTCAGATCTCACTTCCCCGCTCTAATATGCAAATAAGCAAGTAGTAAACACATGGCTAATACAGTAGACATTGTGACGTAATATTACAGGAATGTCAGTAGTAATATCCTACATATTTGTGAATTGGGTACATTTTATTTACATCAAATTAAAAGGTTATTGCGAGCAGGCGAGCGGGTGGGTGTCAGCTCCGTGCAAAGCACCAGAACAAAAACACCGACACATAGATAATAATAATGCACTTTGCGTGCCTAGTCTGATGGTCTGTACATATTTTAGCCTAAAACATATTTTAATAAAATACAGTTGTGCCGACAGAGTACAGTAGAGCACAGAGGCCGATTCCATGCTGCAAGGCAGACAAGCGCTCGTGTCTGCCTGTCTATTTACATGAGGAGTGCAGAGACCCCGTGGATCCAAGCAGGACATCTGTTGAGTTCAGAGTGGCCCAGGACACATTGTCGTACACACTGCTAAAAGAATGTGGCCGTATGTGGCCCAGACCAGCTCTGAATGTGATCTCCGTGATCGGATCTCAATGCGTCCTCAATACGTCTTGAGTGCGTTCACACATGTATTTAGAGCTGTCCACTTGTGATCTGATCACTGAGGACGTATGTTAATACCACGTCTGACCTGAACAGGGCCTAAGTTAAATGGAAAACAAGATGGCACAACATGTTAGTTGTTGAATTTACAGTATCGATGTCATGCATCCATATTGTTTTAAGCTGATGCAAAATGGGTATAGTCAACTTATCAGGGAACAAATATCATGTTGGCCTGTATGAACAGGCAAGGAGGTTTGAAAAATGCTTGCATGCTGCTCAGTTAAGACGATGGGTTAGAAGATCCTCTGTGGTCTTGCTGCTGCCCTTAGATGGGAACAGGACTCCACTGTCTGATTGGCTGAAGCCCATAGGCCTTTGTGTTACTCCGGACATTTTGATTTGTCACAATAGGAAGAGAACAGGTGTTTTACTAATAGCGTTATTGATCACTCCGTTCTGTTTAAGTGTTTACAAGTGTATTTATACCTGCTTTTCCTACTGTGAAATGAAAAAAAAAATGTCTGTGAAAAAGTCCCGTTAAATCATTGTAACTATAGTAACCATGTGTACAATTTCACCTATTCTCTTTGACTGTGGGGGTTAACTGTTTACTGCTTCAGGCATGGTTAGAGAGAACAATAGAGAGATAAGGTATATATACGGTTGATTTCCTTCAAAGAAATAAGAAAGGAGACAGTTAAAACGTGGAATTAGAGGGTGCTGGGGCGGCTAAAGCTCACAAGTCTGTGTGCATCGGAGGAGGCTCTAGGGAGTCTGTAGCCACCCTACATCAACAGAGGAGGACAGTTTGGGAGGTAATTGGGCAAAGGTAAAAAAAACCCCCAAAAGAGTTATGTTCACTCACATGGAGATACTTAAAAAACAGTTTCACACTGTGTGTTTCTTTCACTGTATGTTTGGCTATACTACTAAAAGTGTGTATGCTAGATTAGTAAAAATAGTAAGACAGTTATTCATTTTACTTACTTCACTTCACAAATAATGCATGACTGAAGTACAGAATATAAAATAACTGCTGGCCCAAACAAGATGTTTAAATCACTTTGATTTAAATTTCAATTTAATGTCTTTTCATTCTGCTCTCAGTTCATCTTTATTACTTCCAGTTTCTCCCTCTATCCATGTGTGTCAACTGCGAACTGAAACAAAAATAATCCACATGACTAATGTTGTTTGGGCTCCAGGCTTTGAGCTTTTTGCAGCCCTGTGCTGCTCTGTAGCATTACATATTGATGTTTGATTCAACTTAAGGACTTAAGGTGAACATCATGGTAGCTCAATCCAGTAATGTAAAACCAAGACCGTGATGATCTTGCATTTAGAATTTTACTTATTACCTATTATGCTTTTGTGCCTTTTCTCTTTCTTTTAGTGTGTTATATAGTTTTTTTGTGCATGTAATAGGTCTGCAAAGTTACAAATCCCAAAGTCCACGTCAAAGGGAGTTACTCTCCCCCACAGAAACACTGCTCCTGAACTGCCTGAAACACTTTGCTTGAAGTCCCGCCTTTTCTTCCGTAACGTGGTGATGTCCCCAAGTAATGCATTTGCATAATACCTGCCTAGCAGCTAGTTTGGCAAACCCTCAAACAAAGCTAGTTAGAGCGGAGTCTGAAGAGTTTAGTTCTTCTGACCAATCACAACAGAGGGGGCCAGCTGACCGATCACAGCAGACTGGGCTTTTCAGGAGAGGAGGGGCAGGAGCTCAAACAGAGCTCCTGCCCCTCGTTTCAGACAGAGGATGAAAAAAGGTGATGCCCAACAGCCGGTATGAGAAAAGTAAAGCATTTTTTAAAAAATTAAAGCATGTAAACATGTTCTAGTAGAATCCCAAAATACAAGTATGCACCTGAAAATGAGCATAATAGGTCCTCTTTAAATATCCAGCAGAGTCACATGTACTCAAGTATCAAAAGGAAACACTGAAAAATGGTCCCATTATGGATGCTTAAACCTTGATGCAATGCTTCAGGTGTCTCTAGCTCTGACTACTCCTATACTGTTTGTTTTTATATTATGATGTGCATGTACTAGTAAATGCAGTCATAAAATTAATATATTTATGCAAACAATCAAGATGTACAGTATACACTCACTCCAGTAAACAGAAATAATAAGTACCTCATAGGTGTACAGTAGCTAAGTACTCTACATTACAATATATTCCATCTTTGATTTATACGCTGACAAGGGATTGGTATGAAAATTGTGATTAATAAGGACTGGTGTTGAAAGGTAGGTAACTGTGGTTATTACTCTGCTTGAGGTTTTTTTTTCTTTAACCACACCTCATTGCAGTGTCAACTTGTTCCCAACTCTTGTCAAACTGGTTAGAAATACTCCGTAGCAACTGCCTACAGACGGTTTACCAGCTATTTTGATTGCTTTCTCGTCAAACATTAACATTTTGTTTTAGTTCGCGTCAGCATGTTGAGGCTTTTCCTCATGAATCAGTGTTGAGAGACAGCCAACACTACTTCCTGTTTGATAATGACATAGCACACTGAACTGGTATTTAAAAAGTGCTACACATAGTTCAAAAAGGCGATAGTGTCTCTTTCTAGGAGTGAAGAATGGGATATGATGAAGAGCATGTAATGGTTTTATTAGGCTGTGATCAGGGTGAGTGATAGAGAGAGACCCTAGAGCACTTGCTGACCCCATCTCTAATGATTCCCCTCGTTCTGGCCCATGATTGCTGTTAGAGATTCCAATTAGAAAGCATGTGTGGAAGCCCGAGCCGGGTAAGAATAGGCCTTAATTGCCATGAGTTATCATCTAGACTCATGTAATTGAGCCCCCATCTTAAGGGGCAGCACATCTGACAAATTGATTTAATACCAAAGTGATTCTCCATCCCTAATGGCACCCGGGCTTCTTCACTCATGGGCTGCAGGCACTGAATTCATTGTGTGTTGATTGCTAACCGGCCTGAAACCTTTCTCTCAGTCCGCCCACTTGAGAGAGCTCAACAACACACACACACACACACACACACACACACACAGTATCGACACACACACAGTATCGACAGACACACAGCCTAAAGCAGCAAGCCCATAATCTCTGCATGGTCTCCCTTAGTTGTCATGCAGTTTCTTAATGCATGAATGTGTACATGAAGGTATGAGTGTGAGAGCTTTGTCACCTTTTACTAAACCGGTTTTGCAAGTTTTGATTGCCAACATGTGCCAAGCTGCCTGTTTGAACTTGTCACTCTTGGAAAGTAGTTTCACATCCCGTTTTTTTTTTTTTGTTTTTCCAATACTGTGTTTCAGCAGCTTAAATATTGAGAAGTAAAAAACTATCCATGTTTGTTTCAAACAATCTGTCCCTCGAGGACAAACTCAACCTCGATTACACTGATTGATTTCTCTAGCCTGATAATGGCAACAGGTCAGAGATGTTTCCCTACTGAAATTTTAACAGATCTAGACATTGATCGCATTCGCAGTATGAGGGACAGTGATTCATTTATCTTTTTTTTGTGTGTTTACAGTGTTGTATCTCTATTTTCAGTTACAGAAAAATCCCATCTGGGACAATGGAGTAATAGCTGACACCATTATTCAACCATGTAAAACAAATTCATTTGTTTGTGATGTGTGGATGGATATAACCAAACTAATATTTTGGTGTTTCCCAGCTAACTATCCTGCATTATTTATTTCATCTATGAAGAGAAAATGTGATTTGTTCAGTCAGAAACTGTTATTGATGACACAATCCTTGTAGAATAATTTGCATATCTATTTTTAGTTTTGGCTCAGGCGGCAACTCCTGTGTCTTACAAACCAATGGGTGACGTTATGGTGACAAAGGTCCACTTCTTATATACAGTCTATAGGTCAAAGCAGAAGATAGTGTTACACTGCAGGAAAACCAGAGACTGTATATAGGGAGTAGAAGTAGTCATCGTGACGTCACCCATTGGTTTGTTTTGAACCCTCGAGTTCGGCATTTTGGCTGTCGCCAACTTGTTTTTTTGCAACCAGAAGTGATACGAGAGGGTGGAGCTAAGTACAACCGAACACTGAAAGGTTATAATTAACTTTCATAAACTGAAAACACACTGTGAAAGGGTTAAAGTTGTAAGACTAAAACACGGACAACTCCCAGACTGGACAACGCCGTGGTAGCGACCTGTCAATCACAAGGTAGCCACGCCCTAAAGCATCCCCTGCTTTATGGTCTATTTGACTCTAAATGGGACCATAATTTACTAAATGAACATCATGCTGTATTGAAGAAGACTTGAAACTAGCGATTGAGATCATAAACTCATGTTTACAATGTTTACTGAGGTAATAAATCAAGTTAGAAGTAGGGTAACTTTCTCGTAGACGTCTCTACAATCTTTTTTGCAACCAGAGGAGTCGCCCCCTGCTGGCTATTAGAAAGAATGCAAGTTTAAGGCACATCCGCAATGGCTTCACTTTTAAGACCCAGAGTTGCCCTCTGCAGGAAAACACTTGTCCCCATTGTTCACAGTGTAATCAAAGTAAATGTTATCTGCATCCAGAACATGGCATACTTGCTGTATGTTTGCTGACTATGTTTTGCTCATATTTTTCTGCATCAGGGCCACAACGGCCGCCACGAGCGGATTGACTTCTTAACCAGCAAAGAGAAGGCATCACCAAAGCGGAAACTCGGCATTGTGATCGGGGTCCTTGTGGCGCTTCTCATCGCCGCTGGCGTTGCAGCGTTCCTCATTTGGTTGTTTGTCTGTGAGTATAGTTGACAACTTTCCTCTTCTACAGTATATCATCAATCAGACTTAAAGTACTATGCATTTATAAATGTGGAGACATTTTTTATACATAAATCAAGGCTATTCTTAATGGAATTAAATGAGAAATTGTGAATATTTACATTTCTATCAGTTACTGCTAAGACAGGCATAACATCAGAAACTGCAAAGTGGATCACTCCCACTTGCTGTGAAGGCACGGCTCTTTGATATGAGAGTGTAAGAGTGGCTTGTTTGGACTTTGTAATTTCCCATTAGTGTTAGCCTGTGTGACAGCTCCGACTTTCTCCTTTAATAATGCAAAGGAAAAAAAAGTCACCGAGTCCGTGGCACAGCTTCCTTGTCATTTACACATCCAGGGTCTGATAAAAAGGCCTCTGAAGTCTTGATAAACAGCCTCTTGATTCAACTGGCTGTTTTAATTGCTCCAAGAGCCAAACTGTCTGCTCGATATGAGATCACGCTGCACAACTTTAAAATGATGCTTCGGGGCCTGTTTAAAACCCCAAGTCTCCTCTTTCATCAGAGGCAGCTATCTTATAGCATTTTGTTGATCAAACACGTAACTCTCATCTGCCTCTCCCTCTCAAGTTAAAGATGCTGATTCAAAAGCCACTCTCAGTAAGCAGCTCGGCCCGTCAAAGCAGGTCTTCAGCGGGCACATGAAGTTGGTTGATGTGCCGTATAACCAGAAGCTGGAGAACACCAACAGCAAGGAGTTTGAGGATTTGGCGGTCAAACTGGAGGGAGTTGTGAGTTTGACACCCAAAGGCTTAACTATTTTTGTTCCCTTTCTATCATCTGCATTGTTTATTGTTGACTATTTTAAGCAAAGTGTTGCACTCACTCTCCTTCTCCCGCTAAGGATTAGTTTGTGGAAATGCTTTTTAAAAACGCCCCTCCCGATGCACAGAAGCCGCTGAAGGCACGGTTGCGTGGGTGGAATAAAACGCCGTACATCCTCTTTAGTAATTCCCTTAGCAGCATCTCCTATTATTGGAGGCAGTGGAGATGTTTGTAGCACCACTTAGGAGCATGTTGATGGCACAAAAAAAAAGCCTCGCTCAAACCCCAACTCGAGCGCACACTTTCTCAGTGAAAAGCTGGAGAAGTGAGGGTGTTGGGTGAGGATGAGAGTGGAGCTTCGAATATTAGATGACTACATGATTGGGGGGGGGGGGCTTTATGATGTACTAGGTTTGCACTTGCATATGATAAAAAAGGGTCACTTATGAGGAGTACTTTCAGATCTGGGTTTCTGTTTACATGACAGGTACAACTTGGGCTTCAAGTAAACAATGCTGGGCTAAAGCACCTTGGAGATAGAGGCATCATGTTCAACCAGTTGTCCCACCACAGCTTTACTCTGCTGCTTTAGCACCACCTGTCTGTAGAGTCCTTGAAAAGCTGTATTTTCATCTCCTCTATGTCTCTTAAATGGTTTTAGTAAAATGGCAATGGGTTCATATTTGATGCTGCTGACTTAAACTTTGTAAATTACCATTTTGAAACTTGATATTTCATTTTATGATAATGGACCTCTTTGTCCTGTGAACAACCCCTTTCCTCTCACTTCATGTCTTTTTCTGCTTTTATTACTAACCATACAAACCTGCTCATCCTCTGCAGCTCGTTCTTTTCCCCTTTTTTGGCGATAATCTTTTCACAAAAAGCACTTGAAGTTGCATAACGCCATACATGCATAATATATGGTACAGTAGTGACCTGCATTTAAGAGCACAAAGTGTGACTGCAGCCTTGTCTGATGCAGTTCGCAGCTCACTGCAGCTGAAGGCAAAAACAGCTAATTGAGAATCCCATTGTTGTGTGCTTTTCATGGAAAGCGCTTTTTATGTTAACATGCTAATTTGTGCTTTTGTCTTTAGGCAGACAAGCAGAAATCTTGTACTTTTCAGTAAAAATACATCTTCTCTACACAGCTCAAGGAAAGCTTCAAGAAAGATCCACTCCTTGGAAAATACTACGCTGAGTCTGTGGTCACTGCGTTCAGGTAATGTGAGAGTTTGAGCTTCTCTAATTAAATTTTTTATACTGCTGAACAGATCGTGAAAACTTAATGTATAAAAGAAACTAAATCTTGTATGATGGAAAAGCTTTGCTCAGCGGACTCCTGTTGGGTTCAAACCTTCAAGTCTGTTGCATTTCTTAAAATCAAGGTTGGATGAGGTCTGCTGACACCCAGTTATGTGTGCAGCATTGTACTGTAGTGGATGGTGAAGTTCTGTACTAACAGTAGCAGTAAATCACGACAGTTCACAGAGCATGCAGCTCCTGCTAGATTTGGCTTTTGTGATTTACAGTAATAGAAATCACCCATGTTCCACTAATGTTTGCTTCTTCTTGAATGTTGAAGCTTGTTACTGAATAGCGTCTTTGTGCTCTTTCCTCCCCACCATCCATCCATTTCTCTCTCATCTCTGCTTACACCAGTGAGGGCGTGATAGCCTACTATTGGTCCGAGTTTGATGTTCCAGTGGACGACCTGGAGCTCGTGCCGGAGTTCTCAGAGGAGCGGGTGTTGGAGACGCTGGAGAATGGCACGAAGATGCTGGGTAGACTGGCGAGCAGCAAGGAACTCAAGATCAGCGAAGTCACTGCCTCATGTGGGTACCACCGGGGTCAGGGGTCAGGGTGGGAGGGGGTGAGGATGGGGGCCTCCAAGGGGCAGAAAGATGAGGTCAACTGGGAGTTTGCTCCAGCTGGCTCCAGATTATGACATTTAACAATCAGCAACGATAAAGCTCTGTGAATACAGATCTAAATAAGGTCATTGTCATCTCCTATCAGCATTGGCATTCTGTGTGCTTTCTATTCGTATTAAAGGAGGCTCACTCTGAGTTGTGCTGATACGATGATAACAGATAAGCCAGACCCTCTCTGCTTGTGCTGCATCTGAGATTGCACATTTTATGCTGTTTGGATCCTCTAATGATATTAGCTGGGCTCTGGCCTGGCTTGAGACAGCCATTTTTCTTCCTTCTGTCCTCTCAGCATTCACATTGCATTTGTCCACATCCTGGCCACCAGCCAAGCGCTGGCCCTGTGACTCAGTGGTTTTTGGTCCTCTTTAAAATGATTTCTGTGGTTATGATTTGATGTTGTTGTCCCAGATAGTTAGACAGAGATGTATGGGTTGCTGCTGTAAGGGGCAAGGTGAGACGGAGCAGAAAGAGTTACACACCATCACCACCAGTTCCCTTAACCGCAGGGAAATTGGACAGAAAATGTGCAACCCAAATATTTTAGGCTCATGTATCAAATCCTATCAGCCGCCCGACATTAGCGACCTATTCATACCTTTCCTCCTGTTTCTCTGCCACTCTCTCTCTCTCGGTCTCCAGTCACAGATCCTCGCATGGCCAGGAACCCCAGAGCCAGTGAGTACGGCGTGTCCCATTTCAATCACTCGCAGTTGTAATTTTCCAGCTGGCTAGATGCTCACCCTGCTGCCAGTCTGTAACGAATGGCTGGCCCGGCCTGGTACTGTACATGTGCTGCTCTAGTCAGAGATTGAGAACCTTGTATCAGGCCACAGGGAGTCACTCACTATGCCCGACACTCTTCTTTGACACTGTCTGCTGATTTATTACCTTGAGATGATTAGACTACACTACATTACTTTGCATTACCATAGTAGCTGTGATATCCTTACAAGAATCTGTCTTTTCATGCATATCTATAACTTAAATGATGGAAGAACTTGTGGTTAAATAGTGTTCAAATGATGCAAAGTCTTGCTTTGCATAATTAAAAATTGATTGCAAGGAATAACAGAAAAAGATACAATCTTTGCTGTCAGTTAAAATTAGCAGAAGAAGATGCAGAACATGATGATGATCCGATTTTAATTTGCAAGCTGTAAACTGCTTTCGTCAAGTTGCTCATCATATCTGTGTTCGCTGTGTGATATAACCAATGTTGTCATTCCCAGAGGAGTGTTTCCACCGTCTGGAGGCTACAGGAGTGGCACAAAGATTTACCTCACCAGGGTACCCCAATGGCTACGCCCCCAAGTCTCGGTGTCAGTGGCAAATCCGAGCTCCAGAGAACAACGCCATATTTGTCACTTTTCCTTTTTTCCACATCGAGGATGACTGCTCTGACGACTTTGTCTCCATCTATGACTCTTTGAGTCCGGATGATTCTCAGGCCATCACAGAGTAAGTCAGAGGGAATGTCCAGACGGTTTGGGAAACGTGTTGATCACGGTACAATAGTGCTTTTTTTTTTTTTTAAAGTAAAGTCTTTATGGATGGATCAGGTTTCACCATCATACTGTGTACTTACAGTATTCCTTGCACTAATGCCTCTCCACTGGGAGGAAACCAGTAAAGTGACTCATTTTTGTACATCAACTTGTGACTCAAATCATATTCTCATTTTGCCTTCAAACTTGGTAGCAGGGTTTGTTTGATGGGGCTCTACCAACATTTGTCTCATTTATTTTGCCTTGACGATCAGAGAGAGAGGGGGAATATAGTTCTGTGTGATTCCCAGAGGACAACCACAAGGAATCACTTGACTGAAATGTTGCAGAGGGATTTAGGAGTAAAAGCTCTTCTGATGTGGGTGGAAAACATGTTCCACTTCATTCCTTTCACTGGATTTGTGATTACAGGTCTTATTTTTTTGGCCCTGAAGCCTTTAGCGCTTGATGTCTCATTTTATTGTTAACTTTTGAGACCTCGGTGAGATTGAGTTGGCTCAAAAAGACCTCTGCTTTCAAATCTGTGAAGGGTGCCAACCTGAATCCTGCTACACCACTGTGTGTAATTGCACTTTGTCTATGGGGGAGGGCTGCGATTCTGAAACTACGGGCTCCTGAATGCATCAGTTGTGGCTGCGGGCAATTTTAAAACTCAGAAACCATCGCCAAACAAATATGCGTTACCAAGCGATGCATAACATTTTTATAAAGCTATTGAGCGATCAGCTTTATCCAAGGTGACATGAGGTTTATGAGAGCCATAATATAATACTCTATAATGACATTATTCTACTAGAGGTAGATGTATTGCTGCTCTTGCAGCGTCATTCACACCTCCATTGTTCTGCCGCCAGCGGTGCTGAAACTTTTTGCTAATGTACGTAATGTTTGACTTTGAAACACCGCCTAAGCAATTTCTATCTAGTGCTGGCACATCGCTCCTTATTTGTCTCTTTCTCTACCCCTCTCTGCTTATCTATTGATTTCTCTTCAAATTATTTTTTTTCTTTAAGCATTTTAAACTTGTTTGCTGAATTGATGTTTTAGTGCTTCTGACTAAAAAGAATTGCAGCTGTATTTGAGTTGCACATCCTAAGGAAGAGCACAGCTCCATCCAGTAAATGCAGCAGACATTCAGCTCATGCTTTATGGTTGTGTTTACAACAATTTGTTGCAAACGCCTTATTCTGACTCTGTAATCGTACCTGATTTGTGTGATTGACTACTCATTCTTCTTTCACAGGAAGTGTGGTCAGAGGCCCCCCTCCAACCCTCTGGAGGTGGTGTCATCCGGCAACATCATGCTGATTAATTTGATTACTGACAGTCATGTCCAGAGGCCGGGCTTCTTGGCCGAGTATAAATCCATCCCCAGGTCTAAAGGTAATTAAGATATTTATGGCTCTTACCATCATTTTCCATCTGCATTCTGTATTTTATCTACAACAGTTCACCTTGGTTTAGTTCTGTTTATTTATACTTAAACCAGTGGGCAACCTCCGGGTCTGAGAGGTGAAGCCAATGCGGAAGTACCATAAACTTGCATTCTTTCTAATTTTCCCATTTAGAGTGAAAATATTTATATTTTTTAATTAAACCAGGGTATGTGTTAGGGCGTGGCTACCTTGTGATTGATAGGTCACAGTGTCACAGTCACAGTGTGTTTTTCAGTTCAGTGAATGTTAATTATAAACTTTTTGTCGCCTAAAAATGTCTTATTTAGCGTTTGGATGTACTTAACTCCATCCTCTCGTGTCACTTCTGGTTGCAAAAACAAGATGGCGACCGCCAAAATGGGTTGTGTCTAGAAGGTAACGCACAAGTTGCAAAATTCTCACGAGGTGGTTAAGGTTAAGCATTGACCTCGAATGGTTAAAGGTCTTATTGATAACATTTTTATGTAGAAGAATATTTAAAAAAATAACACATCTACAGAGCCTTTAGAAAAGTGCCGAATAAAAGTATGGCTTTTCCTGAAAAAAAAATTCTTATGATTGTGAATTAATCATTTAAAAAAATTCTGGCGGGTCCAAAATGAATGTTTTGTGGAAGATATCTGACATTTGGTTCCCACTTCTAACAAGGCTTGTGAGCCAGTATCAAAACAACGTTGATATCACGTGGTATCTCTGGGTTGTCAGTTAGTATAGGAGAAAATGGATAAATGGCTGAGATTGGCGTTAAGTGCCTGGCAACGACTTGTTGTGAAGTAAATGCAGTGGAATGGAGGGGGGAGAATGTGACATCTAGTGGCTGAATGTTATCAATGGCATCTTTAAGGTTAGGCATTGACCTCGAACGGTTTGGGTTAGGACAAGTTTGTCGGGCAACGAGTCTCGTGAGAGTTTTCGGACGTTTTTGCAACTTGGGGGTTACCTTCTAGACACTACTGCCAAAATGCCGAACTCTAGGCTTCAAAACAGTAGTTCACGAACCAATGCGTGACGTCGCAATGACTATGTCCACTTCTTACAGTCTATGACTTAAACCCATTCAAAAAAAATATGTGTTATGCTCAAATGTGAATATATGACATGTTCCTTTCAGTTCAAACCTGTGGTGGCGTTCTCTCTGAAAAACAAGGATTCTTCACCTCCCCACTTCACCCCAGCTTCTATCCTCCTGCAGTGGACTGCAAGTGGACCATCAAGGTTTGCAACACTGCTCCTCTCCCTTGCCCCCTCCTCTACCTGAAAGCCCTCCACCCACTTCCTCCTCCTCCTCCTCCATCCTTAGCCTGCCATGAGAGGAATGCTGAGGCAGCACTATAGAAGCCAAGCTGTTCAGTACCTCTTCTATCTTCATCTGTCAGACCGCTGTTGCTGCCGCAGCTCTAGCTGAGCCGCAGTGCTTTGTGTGTTGGTTTTGTTTGCTGGTGTGTATGTAGTGTGTGTGCATGCGAGCACCCACGGTCTGTTTGGGTGTGTTGCAAACTTGTCTGCTTGCATTTACATGGGATACAGATACATGTCTCGGTGCGTAGGCGGAGGAGTGACATGCATGTTAAATAAGGTTGTTATGAACCAATCACCTCTTCCTCTGTGCTGTAGGTCGCCACTGGGAAGAAGGTGCAGGTGAAGTTCACCCTGTTCCGCATGAAAGAGCCTGGGGTGGACACCCGTGTGTGTCACAAAGACTATGTGGAGATTATGGACAATAAGTAAGACTTTAACTCATTTAAATGACACACTAAATGATTCCCTGTTGTAGACATCCTTCACAGTTTACAGACCGACTTCTTGGTTTCAACTTTGACCCACTGCACGTGCCGTATTTGTGCGAGCACACAGTTTTCCTGTGCAATTACTCGCATTTAAGTTGCTCTCACTTGTAGTTTTACCTCCAAATAAAATCTTTCAGATGATGAGCTAGTCTGACTGCTCATGATTCTTGCCCCGTTGGACATTGTTGTAGCGATGCCCTTTTCTCTAATCTCAGCACTATGTTTAGTGAGCACATCGTCATCATAATCACTAGAACTAGAAGTTGTAATAAACCTGAATTCTCCTTTAAACATTGTTCTTGTGTCCCAGGTATTGCGGAGAAATTACCTCTTTGGCTCTCACCAGCGACAGCAACTCCCTGGATGTGATGTTCCACTCCGACGAGTCCTTCACTGACAAAGGCTTCAGAGCCGAGTACAGCGTTTTCGATCCTTCAAACCGTGAGTTAAAAAGTCTCATCTCAGACCCACATTTACATGACACTTGGCGAAATGGGTGAAATGTTGCGACGTGACAGTGACACTCATAGCCTGCCATTACAGAGCGAAACAGAGGGAGTAACTGTGTAGTCTGAGAGACTACGAGACGGCAGCTGACTGACAGTCAAATGGAGCTGTTTAGTGATAGAGGCTCAGAAACTGCGGCAGTGAAACTCAAGAGCTAGACTAATCACCAGAGAGCTTGTTTATTGGGTCCATTTTATTTGCCACTGTCAGTCAGGAGCGCTCCGCTTTCAATACCCTCCGCTCTTTATGTTGTCTCCCAGTTTGACCGAAATGGATTTATAATTGCTCAGATCAACAGGGACAAGCATTGGCAACATGATGGATGTAGCGAACATACACTGTCACTCCCTCTCGCTCAATTTGTCATCATCGTCTTTCTCTCCTTTTTTTTTTTTCTTTCCTCTGCGCCCTTCCTTTTCCCTTTTCTCTGTTTTTGTGAGCAGCTTGCCCCAACCAGTTTGCCTGCCGCTCTGGCATCTGCATCGCCAAATCGCTGAAGTGTGATGGCTGGAACGACTGCGGTGATATGAGCGATGAGATCGATTGCAGTAAGTTCCCCCACGACCCAACCACGCTTTTTCCTTTTTTCTTTCCTCCCCATCCTCATTTCTTATCTTCCTTCCTTTATCCTTCTCTCACCCCATTAAAGGAATAGTTCCAAATTTTGGCAAATACTCTTACTTGCCTTCTTGAAAGAGGTGAATAATGTGAAGATCAATACCACTCTCATAACTACCCCTTAAATATGCAGTAAGGCTTCGGCCAGCAGCCAGTTAGCTTAGCAAAAAGACTGGAAGCAGGGGGAAATGACTAGCCCGGCTCTGTCCAAAGGTAACAAAATCTTAAGAGTAAAAAAGACTTTGTTGTGGTTTTATGAGCGTTGTGTAAAAGACTATTTCTTGGCCGAGTGCAGTGATTTTGTGGAGTCTTATCTTCATTGTGAGGCTGCCAGGGTCGAGGAAGTTACTCACTGCGAACAGCCAAGAAATAGTCTTGCACACAATCCCACAGCTCGTTTTTACACTTTAGATTCAGTAAAAACTAAAGAGGACCTATTATGCTTATTTTCAGGTGCATACTTCTATTTTGGATTTCTACTAGAACATATTTACATGCTTCAATGTTCAAATAAATGTTTTACTTTTCTCATAACGGCTGTGCTGCAACACCTCTTTTCACCCTCTGTCTGAAACGCTCTGTTTGAGCTCTGCTCTGATTGGTCAGCTGGCCCACTATTGTGATTGGTCAACCGAACCAAACTCTTCTGACTCCGCTCCAGCTCCACTTTAACTAGCTTTGTTTGATTACGTACCAAACAAGCCGCTGGGCAGGTATTATGCAAATGTGTTACTTGGTGACATCACCACGGTACGGAAGAAAAGGCGGGAAAGGGAAAAAGCACAAAAGCATAATAGGCCCTCTTTAAGTAAACTGGATATAATGTGTTAATTAGTGAGATTTTGTCACCTTTTAGATGGAGCCAGGCTAGCTGTTTTCAGTCTATGTGCTAAGCTAACTGGCTGCAGCTTCATATTTACCTTCGATCTTCTCATTTAACTCTTGGCAGGAAAGCAAATAAACATATTTCCCAAAATGTCTGACTATTTCTTTAAGGCTCCAGCCATTACCTTTCTCTAATTTATCTTTTGACCTACTGGTATATAGTATATATCAAGTGATTTGTGTTGGTGAACATGCCCTTTTCAAATCACTCATATGTACATCTCCCTCAGTTGCACTGTCTAATACATGGCCTTTGTCTGACCTCAGAGTGCGACAAGGATCAGTTTTCTTGTGGTAATGGCCTGTGCAAACCCAAACTCTGGTTGTGCGATCGCGTCAACGACTGCGGAGACTGGAGCGACGAGAACAGTTGCAGTAAGTATTGCTAAGGCGCTCAAACCCTACCTAATGCTATGCTAATTGTGCTAACATTAAAGGCACATCACTGCTAATGCTCCGGTCACTGACTCCTGGGCTGTGTGCAGTCATTATTTCATCGGTAATGGAGTTTGTTTGAAGCCTTGCCCAATTTGCTCAGCATCCCTCCAGACGCTTAATCATGTGTAATGCACGCAAAGAAGAATGGAGACGGATGCTAATGTCCACCGCGGCTGCACCGCTTAATGTCCCCCCTTGAAACGTGATGGCGTGTCTTTCCTTATTCAAGATTTCATGTTTTATTTTTATTATAATTTCCTCATATTCTGTGTTTCATTGCCTGCAGATTGTGATGAGAATGAGTGGCGCTGTGGTGACGGGGTTTGTATGCCTCAGGATGTTGTGTGTGATAAGAAGAAGGACTGTGAAGACGGAAGCGACGAGGCCTCTTGTAAAGCCTGTAAGTGGCAGCTCTTATTCTCTTCCCAGCCAGTCACGCATTTGGAAAAAAAAAAAGCCCCACCAGAGTGATTTATAAGTATGTTACACAAACCATTAAGCAATTAACCTTCGTCAGTAAAGTTTTAGAGTTTTACAGAGATGCTTCACTGGCGACGTCATTCTTAATTCAACGTATTTTTCACTGTTCTTTTAGCTCTTTCTCTCATTTCCTCCAACTCTCTACTTCACTCTTTATCAATTTCCCTTTCACTCACTCACTCGGTCAAACACACACACACACACACACACACACACGGCTCCCTTGCATTTCCTTTTGATTTTCACTTCTGTGAATAAAGAGGGATATTAGACCTCAACCCCAATCAATACCCCCAATCAATGCAATCTGCTCCTCAATCACTATGCATTGTGCATTCAAGCCTCACTTTGAAGCCTCGCTGATTGCATGGTATGTTACTGGTTAAACTTAGCAGTGCTCTAACGCTTTGATTGAAATACGTTATGTGTTTTGATTTTGGGAACCTGTCTCCACCCCCACTGTAGCTCCGGGCATCTGCTCTGCCTTCAGCTTCAAGTGTAAGAACAAAGAATGTGTCAACAAGGTGAACGCCGAGTGTGACCGCATCAACGACTGCTCTGATGACTCCGACGAGGCCGGCTGCGGTAAGAAATGTTTCAATCTCTTTCCACCTTTACAACATTTCTTTTTTTTTCGACAATATTTAAAACAGCTGAAAGTGGATCTAATCTCTTCAGTGTCATTCAAAGTAGATTATAGAAGAGCTCGGTTGAGCTGCGCGTTGGGCTGTCTGTTAGAAAAGAGCCCCAGGCCTCGACTGCTTTATTTATTTCATTCGTCTTTGAAAGCAGCTCTTGTCATCTCTGAAGTTTTTTGTTTTTTCCTCCATTTAAGCCTCAGGGCGTGTCTGTGTTTTTTTCTGTTTTTTGATCAGCTAATATGCCAGCATGCCTTATTAGGATTCCAAGGAGTCATAGTAGCATTCACAGCCGAGGCCGGCGTCATGATAGCTTCTAGTCAACTTAATTGCATTTTCCGATTTTTCCCTCTGATCACGCATACCAGTCTCACCTACAGTATCTGTGCACTCACCACCCAACGCCCCTGCTCTCTCATTATACTCTCTGTTAAATGTCAGCTTGTGGCACCAGGCCCTATAAGCTGAACCGCATCGTAGGAGGGCAGAACGCCGAGCTGGGGGAGTGGCCCTGGCAGGTCAGCCTTCACTTCCTGACCAACGGGCCATCTTGTGGCGCCTCGATCATATCTAAGAAGTGGCTCCTCTCGGCCGCTCACTGCTTTGTCACCAAAAGCCCAGAGTGAGTCCCATCTTAATCGACTGTACTATGTATATAATATCTAACACATTCCCTCTCATATATTTTGGTTTAAAAATTGTTATTGTTTCCCTTCTATTTCATTATTCATCTCATTATTCTACATTTTATTACATCTCATTATGCAATATTCTCAGACACATTCTGTTGGAAAAAAAAAGTAGAACTGTGCACAACAGAGGACCATTTATATACAAATTGCAAAGTCTGAAAATTAGCCCCTGATGATACAGTTAATTCAGGAAAAACCTTGGGGGGGCTAAATTTACATCTCATCCATGAAAAGCATGGAGCTGCATTCATCAGAGCGCCCTGTAGGTGGAGCACTAACCATGCTGTTCGACCTGAAGCCACCTCTATTGTTGTTGAAGAGGGAATGTGTTCATTTTCACAGATTCACAGTTGGTGTTGATATTTGCTATACAAAATTATATTTAATTTGCAAGCATTTCCCAGACTACAATGTGGAAGCCACAACAGTTTTCTTTACAGTCATATATCATCATAAGGAGTATGTAATTCAGCATATTTTTGTACAGGGGTGGTGACAACGTCATGAAAATTGAACGCAATCCAATAACCTAATCAAATACTACCTTTGTAGCTTATAATGTTCAGGTTTTGTTGAGACTGTTAGAGATGATGTTGAAAGCTGTTCTTATCAAATTGTATCAATAAAAACAGTAACCTTACAGGAGCATATGTTGCAAGGCTATGATGTTGATTTGTATTAGATTGCACACATGTTTCTGATGTTGCGTCCATCTATCCTGGCTCCCTAACCTTTAACCCCATGATGCTACAACAGGAACCATGTTCCATCCAACTGGCTAACCTACAGTGGCATGCAAGACCAGTACAAGCAGGACTCCGGCGTACAGCAAAGAAAAGTGAAGAGGATCATCTCCCACCCGGATTACAACTCGATGACCTTTGACTACGACATTGCGCTGCTGGAGCTCAGCGAGCCGCTGGAGTTCACCAACACCATCCAACCCATCTGCCTACCCGCTCCCTCCCACGTCTTCCCTGCAGGCATGGCCTGCTGGGTCACAGGCTGGGGCACGCTCCGAGAAGGAGGTATTATGCATGAGTTGGTGGTTCTGGGTGGAACTGTCGTCATTTGCTGTTTTTTTTCTGCTGCAACTGATTATTATACTAATTTTGAATATTTATACTGTTATTCCTCAATTATGGGTGACCCACTCTACAGTTGTGTTTTTTCCTTTTTGCATATCCAGCTCGCATCAAAATTAAGACATCCCACTCCTCCCCCATCCTTCTCACAATGAGCTATTCATCTCTGTCCTTCATCTTCCTTCCCTGCCTGCTTCCTTCTCCTTCCCTTCATCTCTTTCTCATTTCATCCTTTATTCTTCCCTTCCTTTAATGTCCCTCCCATTTCTTTATCTTTCCCATCATGACATACTTCTCTTCCGCTCAACCCTCCCTCTCTCTTCTCTCATCTTTTTCTAATCTGCTCTATTCCATTAAGCCCTCTTCCATATCCATATATCAAGACAGACGTCGGCTCTCCTGGGAGGCCTCTTAAACCTTCATTAGCTAACACTAATCCAGCCCATTAACACCTTTTGATGTTGGTGACGAACACAGAGGTCACTTGACCCCCTTTGTCCTGCTCTACCAGGTTCAACGGCAAATGTGCTGCAGAAGGCGCAGGTGAAAATCATCAACGACACGGTGTGCAACGTTGTCACGGAGGGCCAAGTCACCTCCAGGATGCTCTGCAGTGGATTCTTGGCTGGAGGAGTTGACGCATGCCAGGTGAGACTGAGCAACGTGTTCTCCAGAATAGAATAAAAGGACAAGGGTCTGATACATATAGGCATTTTCACACCCATATAATTATCATGCTCTCACGTCCAAACCCGATCTAATAACCGCTCTCCCCTCACCGTCCTCACCAGGGAGACTCCGGAGGCCCCCTGGTGTGTTTCGAGGAGAGTGGGAAGTGGTTCCAGGCCGGCATCGTGAGCTGGGGCGAGGGCTGCGCTCGTCGGAACAAGCCCGGCGTCTACTCGCGCGTCACCAAGCTGAGAGAATGGATCAAGGAGACAACACAGATTTGATGACGTCGGTAGGAACGGGATGGGATGAAGAGCGGGGAACAACATCGTAGTGCTAAAAATAATGGAGACGGAACATTTAAGTCTGATTCAGGACGAGTCTCTCCAAGATGTATTCATTTAGCAGCAGACTGAGGATAATGCTGCACGGACCCAACCTCTCACATGAATGACTTAACGCACTTTATTTGGTTGCCAACCCCCATTTTCCCACTCCTCACACACACACACATAAACCACACCAACTCTTATTTTGTATAGTTTTTAAAGGCGTAAATCATCAAAGTGTATTTTACTCCCATCAATAGTCATGTTTACTCATTACAAATAATGAAATATGCCAATTCTGGGGATATTTTTTCAATATTTGTCCAATGTAACTTTTCAAGAGGGATGCAGAATCTGAACATTTTACACTTTAAAAAAAAAAAAAAAAGTAAATTGTGCTTTTAAGCCTTTAGTATTGGGTATTTCCAAACAGGTGAGATGCCTTCATCCTTTTGGGCTGCAGTGAATGTTATACTTTGCCAGTGGGTTCGTGCTGTAGATATACCGGTAGCTATAAATTTGGGGTTTCATTTATCATGCATCTTAAAGTACCATAACTCTTGTTTTAGCCTGTTTGCTAGAAAACACTCGTACATTACTGCTGACCACTTTCCAAAGCATAGCATAGCTTTTCAGATTGATTAAAGCGTTTTTATCTACCTATCTGCCAGGCAGCCATTAGTCTCAGATTGTATCAGTAAAGTATAAACATTAACTTGTAGAGACATCTGCATTAGCGTAAGAGAAGTTAAGAGAAAGAAACAAAAGAAGAAGAAGATTCAGGGTAATTTTCATATCATACTAAAATGAATGAAAAGCAGAAGCGTATAAACCAACGGTATACCAAGATTTGAAGTCGGGGGGCTAAAATACCAGCATAGAAAGACCGGAGTGACCCTGAAGTTGCTTTAAGTGGTTGTTGATCTGAACAGGGGTCAGTATCAGATCAGTATTTCTATTACATATTTACAGATGCTTACTGGCCTTGCCTGGTCTGTGGATGAGATGCCAAAATGTGATATTCAAAAGGGGGGCTAGAGGATGAGGATTAGATCCAGTTGGCATTTGCACATGTCTCTAGTCAAGCTCAGGGGTCTTCAGACACACACACACACACCTGAGAGCCAAAACAAACAATCTTCACCAGCTTGCTAGAGCAATGCAGCGAGTTCTTATCCCTACGAGTTTCCTCTCACGACCAACTCAGTCAACTTCTAAATCTAAGATTTGACTGGATGCTTCCTTTTACTCTATTTGCCTTCATCTTTTACTTATCCTGGAAAGATTGTATCCTGGATAAGCAAACCAAAGATTTGCATAAGTATTATTTATTGAAGGGGAAAGAATTTAAGAAGAAAAACTTGTTGAGGATAATGCTCAACGGACCTCTTTTACTAATTCCATGGAGCCTTACAGTGAAACTATGCAAGCGTAAATGTGTGTTTTTCAGAGCACAGGGGACTCTTAGATATTTTAAGATATTTTTACGAGCATTGTACAGTGTGATTTGGAGTATGGACATACTTTATTATCTTCCTTTATATGTTTTTATATGAAAGAGTCATAATAATAAAGATCTTTTATCAGATTCCACAGTATCTAATTGCATCACCTGTATCATTTGTCTTTGACGAGGTCTCGTTTTGTCTTATGTTGTGCATAATAAATGCGTGTCTTGCGAGACCTTGTCCCTTCTCACAGCAGAATTGTAATGAGCATGTACCTCTCCTCCCCGCCGTGAGCAGCGCGCCTACCTGGGGGAACAGAGGTGACAAGACGAACTCATGTCGTCAAATAATACCTGCCTTTGTCACAGCTCTATCCTATTACCCTACGAGACGGGCACGTCGACTTCGGGAGGTGGATCCGCGTACAGTGGGGGTTCCACTATCTCATCTGTCTTCATTAAAAGCAGCGCACCACTGGGGGAATGGGAAAATCAACATAGACAGTGCTGCTAATTTATGTATTCATCATTGTTGCTACATGGGAAGCTTTGTTTGTCGCCGTTCCTCCATGCCCGGCGAAGCTACTCGCCGGGCTGATTGACTCTCAGCATTCACACCAGCCAGCTCTTTATCGGAAATGGTTTTATTTAAATATAAATATGTGTACAAAGGTACAAGCAACGATAGCTCATTTTTAGCAAATAAAATTCTTAATACATTATTAAAAGAACGAACAAACAAATGGCAATTAGTTGTGTTCCAAAAAGAAAAAGAAAAAGCATAGTAACTGCATTCAATGATTGATGAACAACTTAGAGAAGGAAATCTGTGGACCCCAAATAAATCAACCAAGATAGATACATATGTATATAAAGATACTTTACAATAGAGCAGCTTACACGCTGTACATTAAGGCTTATATAAAATATAAAAATAAAGACAAGCGATGATGTTTGCCTCCTCACTTTTAAGTGACATTTGTTCTCTCGTCAGGCTGCCTGGTAACAGCTTTTTAGACAAATGGCAGTACAGGCATCCATACTGACACATCCAGGAAGTGGAATGCAACTGGGCCAGGTGCAGAAACCAAATGTCTCAAACATGAAATGGACATGAATATAAACGCTGAAGAGTTTTCACTAGACACATCATTTGCATGCAACAGAGAGAGAAAGTATGGGCTCAGCCATTTGTACAGATACTTAGTGTTTCAGGGTAGTACTGTTTCTTGTAAACATATTGAGACAATTTGATTGAGTTGTAAAACTTGAGAGTGTACGGTCCACACTAGGACTGCCTTACACGTCTTCTCCCCTCCCACCTGAGCCTGCTGAAGATGACGTTGCATTCAAGTTTATTTCAAGTTCAAGATTGCCACCATTTTTCCAAACCGCCACTTTTGATTGTTCTGGTTATAGCCTCCTTTTCATTTTACAATCAGAAAACAGTACCAGGGGTGGGACATCAGTATTCAGCCTCAGCCCCCCGTTACCTCCTATATAATTATCACCATCTTTGGGTTTTCATGGCCATACTTTGTCCGTCTTGGTACAACACACAGTTAACGTATAGCCCTCCGTTACAATGACGGCTAAAATACACATTCTCTTCATACCACCTCCTTTAATCCTCCACTGCTGAGTCCGACGTGTTAGGGTTATTATCAGGAGAAGCTCCAGGAATACAGCTCAGGCCAGAAGTATTCACCACTGATTAAAACACTTCATACAGTACAGTGCCTGGAGCACTTGTTGGTCAGTAGAGCTAGCCTGTTGTGCAGAATGGTTTATGTCTGTCTCTGTGGATAGCTCAGTCTTTTGTGGATGATAGAGACACAAATGTGCTTAGAATTCCTTTCGCATGCCAACAAAACACCAAATGACAGACAACAATAGGTCGTTCATATCTGTTTTTTTTTCCTGAAGCTTGTATTATCTTCTTTCAAAGTATTTTAGAGGTCATGTTTGACGTTAAGTGTTGACACAAAGTAAACTCTGAAAGGCAGGTAAACAGCTACCCCAGTCATTTTGGCCACCCAAATTCAGGAGATAATTTATTTTCTAGTTGGCCCTTGCACTTATGGCAGAATATCTCCACAGGTTTTGGGTGGTCATCATGTAGAGATAACCTGGTGAGGTATCGCTCTGTAATCATAAGATTGACTTGAACAACACAATCTGCTGAATTCTCCGGCTCAGGAGCTCTACAGATCCCGCCATCCATCACAACAAATAAAGGTTGGTCGTCCCAAAACCCCCGTAAATCACATGGCTACCTCCAAATACTGTCCAAACACGTCCTCGAAGGACCGTCCGAGTAAAGTAAGTCTCTGTTCGTGTTAGTCCAGCCACACGTGTATGTGGAGCTGACAATGGTTATCTACTCACTGCTCCTGTACTTTTTTTCCCCAATTCTTTTGTCCAATCAGACGTGCGTCTGCATACGTTGTGAAGGCCGGCCATAGTCAGACTGCTGGGAGGATACTTGTGAGGATGCATAAGAGAAACGGGACGAGCTGGACACTTTGCTGGCCTGATCTGATTGGTCGTACGCGTCCACCTTCTCATAGGAGGCGGGCTTAACGTAGCTGGTGAAGGCGCGACCGTAGGTGGCGGAGGTAGGTAGGTAAGCGGAGCCACTGTAGAGGGGGTCAGTGGGGTAAATGCTAGCTGGCGTGGCGGGCTGCTGCTGGGCAGCTTGCTGTTGTTCATATGCGGTTCTGCCCGCTGTGGTGGTCGCGTATCGGTGGGAGAAGTCGTAGACACGAGGCTGGGTGCCATGCTGACCGTACATGGGGCTGGGGGAGGGCAGCTGCGATGGAGTGTAGACCGGCCGAGTGTTGGGCACATATTCAGAGAATCCACTGCTGCGGATATTGCGGTCCTCATGGCCACGGACGTTGTAGTAGCCATTGGTGGGGTCCTGAGAGAAGGACAAAGAAAAATAAATCATGCAGAGTTCAGTATTATGTATAATGGATGAAAATACTGGATTCTCACTACTTTGAGAGTGTTTCTTCAAGAAAGTATTTTACCTTGATGTCCGATCTCTCGTCCTCCTCCTCTTCCAAGAGGTCGCTGTGTTCTGTGCGCGATGTCCCAGGAGACTCGCTGCTGTTCGGCGCCTGAGGGAAGACCGAACATTTTTGAAGAATTACTAGGATGAGCAAGACCTCACTTCAATGAGAACAAAACAAAGTCTGAGCATTACATTACAGTGCTAATGTGAATTTTCCCCCATAACCATCAATAGAGATATCTACATGGCATACAAAGACGGAGCTCAAAGAAACGTACCATGGGCTCTTTGACATCCTCCTCATCGTCATTGCCACGTGTCGCGTTGTGATCGCTGTGAACAATCTGAACTCTGATGTCACTCTTGGAGAGACGAGTACACCTTTTACCTGTAGGGGATTGAGAGGGAGAGGAGCTTTACTTGACATTACCAGGCACACTTGTACATCAAATATTCTATTTAATCACAGGGTGAAACGGCACAAAAATTGAATGAAACCTGTTCAATTTTCGGCTCACAAATGGAAAAAGACTTTAATCTGTTTGATTTGAAGGATTGGCTGTTGACCCTCTCGCCCATACTAACCATTGAGCTCACCTTTGCCTGTGTGCCTGCAGCAGAGGGACACCAGAGTGATGACACAGATGAGCAGGACACAGCCTCCACCTACTGCTCCACCAACAATTATCAACATAGGCAGGGCTTCTGCAACAAGAACAGTAGAAGAAAAAAGTGTGGCGTAGGGGGAGGGGGGTAGATGGGAGGAATGAGATGAGAGATAGTACAGTGTCAGTGTCAAGAACGTTCAGATCAGAGCAAAAAGGAAAGAAAGAGATCCGTTCATTTGTCTTGCTAATCCCAGAAACGTCAGCGCCTATACAAACTCATCTGGCCTGCTTGCAGCTAGCGTATGCTCATGCGGGCAATCCGGCGTCCCACAGCCTGGCTATTGTCTCTAATCTCTCTGAAAGAAGGGTAACAAGGCCTGACATGCAATGAAGCAACAGACAGTAATCTAATTAGAGATTCCAGGAGATACCGCTGCCCATTTCTCTGGAGACCCCGCTCTGCTACGTTGATGCAAATTACAGGCGAGGACCTTATTTTTGGTGTCTGCTGCAACAAAGGCTTCCACCAGCAACAGCGTAGTAGCACTACTGGCGGATTTTAAGACCACTTAAAGGCGCTGCAGATGCTGAACTTGGCTCTGAGACAGTGATAGAGAATATGAGTCCAACTGCAAACGCATGAGGCTTCCTCTAATTGACTTTTGTCCCCAATCAATATCTATGTTATGGGGCAAACATATTCATTAAAGGAACCATCTGCTGATTAAATCATATCGATTAGAGGAGTATACTGTAATTAAGATAAGCACGAGAGAGGAGCGCTTGCTTTCACCTAATCTGGCCCCCTTCACGGCAAAGATTGAGAGTATCACTATAATGTTTCTGGTGGGGATTATTACTCCTGTCGGTTAGGGTGACCAGATCCCAACAAAACAAATGTGGGACAAAGAGTATGTTTGTGTGGGACAATGTGGGACACATTACCAAGGCTGAGAGGTAGTCTACAATTTTGATATAATGTCTATCTAACTTAAAAATAAACATTTCTATTCCGCCCCTTAGCTTGTAACATCTCTATGCTTTGCCCAAATGCATCCATAGATCGGCACATCTCTTTTTGAGACCCACATGTTTCTTGTGAGACTCACATGTACTGTGTCGCTTGCCAGATTTCCCAAAACACTTGCCTTCCACCGGCTTCATCCACCGACTTATAAGCAGTTTTACAGTCTTTGTTGTAGCTGCATTTCTTTTTCTTTGTGGTAGTTTACAGCATATTCCGCCTAAATCTGCATAGCTTGTGACCTCACTTGACCCACAGTGCACTGAAGCCAATGAAAATGTGGGACATCGTCTCAATATGTGGGATGTGGGACAAGGGATAAAAATACTGTGCAGTCCCTCATAAAGTGGGACACCTGGTCAGCCTACAGTCGGTGTGTACCTTGCTCCTTCAGTGTCACCAGGGCGGTGCCGGTGCCGAAGCGGTTCCAAGCAGTGCAGTTGTAGCGCAGCTGGAAATCTTGCGCCAGAGTCTCAGACAGCACCAGGGAAGAGAGGACTCCGTGGTCGCTGGTTACTGTCTGGACTGAGTAACGGCCGGAGGTGCCAGAGGACAGGCTCATGTCTCCAAAGGTCCACACCTGTTGAGAGGAGCAGGAGAAAAGACAACAGGGGGTAAGTCACTTCTCTATGAAGAATTCCTCACCGGTGAGCAAAGCGGAGGCCTGCCCGGCTGTTTATCCTTAGATCCCGGCCCGCCGCTGACTGAACACCACTTTCTCTCTCTGTTCTGCTTTCTCTCCGCCGACCTCTAAGGTGCTCCGTGGCTGACACGGCTCACAGGCTCATGTTTAAGCTGCCTCCCACGTCTGCCCTGCAGGTGAGGCCTAAGGAGGGTTAGGTAGCTTCACTATGAAATAAGGCTCCTCTGCGCTGTCTCCAGCGCAGGGCCAGCAGGGCACCTGTCTCTCACTCCTCCTCACACCCTAATTATCCTCTCTCAGCCCAGCGTACGCTCGGCAGTTCAACAGGGTCAGCCGAGTGATGCCTCTCGGGCCGCTAATTGAATGCGGTTTGACTGAAACCTGCAGGAAGCCGGTCTCCCACAGCTCCCCCCCAACTCGACTGCCTCTCCAGTCAATGTTGGCGCAATTACAGTTGTGAATATGTGTGTTTGTTAGCGTGCGAGGTGGATATGTGTTGGTGCAAAGGTGTGAAGGTGAGGTCGGGGGTAAAGCTGCGCTGACTGATCGTTCTCGTGGGTGTGACCGGGTGGAACGCAGAGTATGTACGCTGAAATGACGCACAACACAAATGAGAGGGCTCACTTACAATCTTATCAGGCGGGGGGCTGCTTCCCACCCGGCACTCCAGCTTGCCCTTGGAGTGCTTGACGGCGTGCTGCGTGCCTTCCGCTGTGATGATAGGGGGGCCTGGGGTGAGGAAGAAAGAAAGACGGGAGTGAGCAGAGCAGCACAAATGAAAAAAAAAGAATAATATTGACCAATGCCAAATTGTCAAACATCAATTTTGAAGCTACTAATTCAACACATCCGTCCAAACATTGCAAGCAAACCCTGTAGCCACTCACCATTTACAGTCAGAGCGACATCTCTTTCTGCAACTCCAATCCGGGGCACGATGGCCTTGCATGTGTATGTCCCAGCGTCCTCCTGGGTAACAGCCTTCAGCTGCAAGGTGTTGCCATTACTGAGCACCTAGTGAGGAATCCAGAGAGACAAGTGAGAAGTGTGTTAGAGAGAGAGAGAGAGAGAAGGAGCGAGAAAGAGAGCGAGGCAGTGGTGGGGAGAAAGGGCAGACAAAGGAAACCGGGACCTTTTATCAGTGACTCGCTCATTGTGGAGGCGGCACAGAGGTGGGCTGACCATTGTAACAAATGCCGGTGGTTTGAGTTTAATTTCATTGTGAAGAGCTTTAATCACAGCATTAAGCACTCCAGCCACCGCCGAATGACCGTGCTGCTGGGGAGATTGTTGTAATTAAACAGTGGGGACAGAACGGTGTGAGTGGGCCTTAGCCTTTGGAGCGGCTACACTCACTCACTCCTTAGCTCATTGATCCTGTCATTCCATCAAGCTGTGATTAATCCATTTACCCCCACTCCCCCACCTCCTCCCTCCCTCCCTACACCCCCTCTCACTCTCTCCAATTTTTTATTTCAACACACTTATGGAGTAACCCAATTAATCCATTACTGGTGGCTGCCGTGTGAGGGACAGTGGCGGTGGGTGGATTAGAAAAATGCCTCCCTCAGAGGGGCTGAAAGCGTTCACTCGTTGGGAGATGACAGCATCGCTTACGCCATCCCGCAGCATTCTCTACTGGAGCGGGGGGTGGGGGTTCTCCAGCATCGCCTCAGAAATTATATTAGCCGCCAGGAGAGGAGCTCCTTTGGGATGTCCCCACTGATGGCGTGCGCGCTGAAAGACTTTTCAGGATGATGTAAAGCGAGGGTGGAAATGTCCCATTTGTTCCACCTACGAAATTGACTTTGAGGAAATGGCTACTCAAGTGCAGTCGGCCATTTTTAATGTCTAAGAGGCAGGAACGCGGCTCTAAAAAAAGTTGCGGCACGTCTGTTACTTCCAACCGCAGCTTGGCTTCACCGGTTGACTGATTGATCGATTTGATTAGCGTTATGACAGCATGTCATGTGCCCTGATGATGCTGTACGAGTCTGTCAGTGGACAGACAGTTTTCTGCCAGAGGCTTTAGCCCTCGGGGAGCGTGGAGAGAGGAGGTGTTGAAGATTCAGCCTGAAAAGGAATGTTTGGGGGGGAAATGTGTGAGGGATTCATGCCTCAAGGCCATGTGTGAATGTTTCTCTCTGGAGGGATGGTGTTGAAGCTTTACCACCAAGTGAAGGTGGTTGTTGCCTTACCACGCTGGAGCCTTGCTTGGTCCACGCCAGGGTCAAGGGAGGGTTTCCAGTCCATGCACAAGTAAAGGCCGCATCCATCCCTATGTCCACCGTCATTGGCTTTGGCTCCGACAGCAGTCTGGGGCCAACTAGGAGGAAGAGACACAATCAATAAGAGACTGCTTTTACAATAACATGCACCTCGAGATCAAAATACACAGCTTGGCCACACTGACTCACATTGGACATCGACCAGGGTGCTGACATTGGTGCTGCCCACAGAGTTGGACACCTCACAGGACACGGGGTCTGTGAAGTACGAGTAGTCCACCGTCACCTCGAGGCTGTCCCCGTTCGCTTCAGAGATGGGAACTCCTCCTTTCGACCACCTGGGACAGATGAATAATCACATTATACAGCCGCATTAGTTCAGGGAAGGCACTTAGCCATGCGTATCCAAGTGGCTATTAGCCGATTCATGGCTTGTGCCAATCACAATCAAACGCTGCCAATCAAGCAGCCCATTGAGTCCGATGAATCTACTAAGCACTCGCATGCTTGTACTGCTTTTTTTGGATGACATCTTTACTCTGGTTGGGCATGTTGGCAGCGTATAATGTCTTGAAGTAGCTGTGTGATTGTGCTGTATCATCATCTTTAGACTGCTGGCTCTGCGTGCGCGGTGGCACGATCAGAGTGAAATATTGAGATTAAAAATGCAGGACGGATACCTGTAGCCAGTGATTTCAGGATTAGCCGAAGCAGAGCAGATGAAGAGGACCTTGGCTCCCTCGGTCACAGTCTGAGGCTGGACTGATAGAGTCACTGAAGGAGGGTCTGTGGGAAGGAAAACCTTTATGTTACCGACACAGATTTAGTCATCATATTGGCACCTTTTAACAGAGCAAGAGAATCAAATGTGCTTCACAGATTACTGTACGTAGCATGCACATATTCTGGTGGTCTTTTCAGGTGATGCTGGGACACTCACGCTGGACATTGATAGTGATCGATGTCTGTCTTCCAGCCGGAGCAGCTGGGTTAAGAACTCTGCAGGTGTAGGTGCGTCCAGAGTCGCTATCCTCAGGGACGATTGGAAGCATACTGACAGCCGCCTCCTTCTTGCCATCCTCCAGCATCATCTGTAGAGTTGCACAACAACTGTTAGATGCTACTGGATGACACTTTAAACACTTTACAAACTACACTTTTAAAGAGAGACTCCATTACAATCGAGCAATGGCGCACAAGCAAGTCACTTGCCATTTGTGATCGCACCACTTAGGAATATCTCTATGACACTGCAAGTCTTATTTTTTCATGTGTAAGGCGTTAAAATTGCCATCCCCGTTCTTTGGCGTGGCAGTTAAATCATATATTTTACGATGCGGCGGGGGGATATTGTGCTGCTCCCACATTTCTGAGAGTGTTCCCCGTCAGCGCTCCTTGTTTGTCATCATCTTTTAAATCTATTTACTGCTCACAGAAATCAATACGCCTAAGTGAGGAAAGGTGTAGATTCTGAGGATATGGCTCACTGCTCTCTCACTTTCTCCCTCTCTTCCTCTCACACACACACACAAGGGAAAAAAACTGTGATGGCCAAGGTGCCTGTGTGTCTGTTTTTTTGGGTGGTGACAGCGAGGAAGAAGTGCCACACATCTTAGGAAGAGAGCAAGGGCAAGCTGAGCCTTTTTCCCCTGGACAGCCAAATCAATGGACGCAGGCTTTCACTTCCTCAGCCAGACACACAAAAAGCACTTTTATGCTAGATCAAATCACATCACTGTCTCCCTGTCACCACCCCTCACTAGGACAAAGCTTTCTCTGCCCCCGGTCTCATTTCTTAATGTTGGAAATGCTCTGTTTTTCCACAAAGCTATCTCACTAGTTAACTCTATATTCTTTTTTTTCCATGTATTATTCTTTCCCCTCTCCTCCCTCCCTCCCCCTCCTCCAATCCCCTTCCCTCTCTTCTCACTGCAGGCTCTCGCCTCCTTAAATGTGGCGTTTAGCGTCGTTTAGCGTGGTCAGAGAGCATGAAAGATGTGACACTTTCCCAGCCGCGGCTGGCTCACGCTCCGGCGCATCCCCATTGTGTTTCTGCATTGTTGTGGGTGATTTCTTCTCCGCAGAAACTCTACTGTATGAAACACTCATGCCTGTCTGAGCTTTGGCATGCTCCAGTTATGCTGTAGTGTCGCTGCATTAGCGAGCAAAAGGGGGGCGGAGGGGGTTAGCGAGTGAGGGGGGAGGCAGAGGAGGAGGAGGAGGAGGAGGAGGAGGAGGAGGGAGGGGGGTCAGGGAAGAGTGAAAATGGGAGGGGGACTGCAGAGAGTGAGGGAAGAAATTGTGCGAGAGAAGGGTGGTGAAAGAAAAAAAAAACTGAGAACACAGAGGAAAGATGAGAAAATAAAAACAGCAGAAAAAGAGACGGAGCATCATACCTTAAGAGAAAATAGTTCTGTTTTGAATAGCTTTGCATTTATTTCTGTTACGTGTTAATAATAATATTATGTAGGTGTTGAATAATTATAATGCCGGGCATAGATGTGTGCTCTCTCTGTACCTTGGAATATATCGCAGTTTCCATGACCTCTCCGTCTCTGTACCAGGTGATCTCAGCAGCAGGTTTGGCTCCCGAGGCTCTGCAGGTGAGATTGTGTGGTGTGTGGGCCTTGAGACGTACAACAGGGCCGCCCTCCACCACAGGGTCTGAAGGAGGAACTGTAGAGCAGAACAAACATACCACTCAAAACAAAAAACTCATTACAGCTCCAGGCCAGCACAGAGCCAGAAAGAAGTCATACTGTTATTGAGCTGGCTGTTGCTCTTAGCTCAGCATCAATATATCGCAAGAGCAAAGGAGGCAAACAATATCTCCTTATGGCCGTGTGTCTGTTTAACAAGGTGTAGTTTCAGACAGGAGAAAAGACCGAGAACAGTTGTCATTTGGAAGAAAAAACAGACTCAACCGTGTTTATTTCCTTTCTTGGGACTAGCATTATTACTCTATTTGCTCTTACTGTTGCGGAGTGATGTTTCAACCGAATTGCTTATTTGTTCATTTATTTGCATGGTTTCGCACGCACCACTGGCAAGCCAAGCGTGCCACCCCTGATGAAGGCGTCTATCTCCCCGACCAATATGAGAAGGCGTAAACATGGGGTTTGTGCTGGCCTTTCTCGCTCCCTCCACCGAACCAATTTCACTGTGTGTATCTGAATTGTCAGAGGTCCTTCCGCTGCCGCGGCACGGACACTAATGGAATCCGAGTGCTAGGTGATTTTAATTTCCATGCCGATTCCCCTGACTGCACTCCCGCCGTTGACTCCTTTGACTGTGCAGGATTGCTTTGGTCTCATCTGGCCACATTGATTTACACACACACACACATACAGGCATGTGCACACACATACGCTTGCACAGGAAAAGCCCCCCCCCTCTCTCTTTAACACCCTCCACACATAAACATAAACCGCAGGCTCCTGAGCAATTCACCTTTATATATTTATGAAATGCATATAATGTTCATGAACCAGCAGCCTTGCTCTTTCAGGGTGCATTAAGTGGCAGTTTCATCAACTTTCTGTGCTGCCTCCACATGGCTATCTGTACGGCTGTGTGTGGGCATGTGGTGAGGGCAGCGCTTTGTGCAGCTTTGACAGTGACATGAGACGCAGAGAGGTGGGCCGATGAACACCGGTGAGCTTTCTGAATCTATTCATTTAGTTGCTTGTGATCTCGATCTGCTTGCCTTTCCATGGCAACCCTATCGTTGCCTTCATGAACTCAGAACGCACACCTTCATGGCAACAGATGGATTCAAGGACAGGCTCTGTGGTGAAAGCTTTGCATTGCTTTGTAGCGTACGCTGCAGCATCATGCCTGAGTAATTGCTCCCTCTATAAGTTTTCCCCTTATTTCTGCATAATACTTGCATGTAGGTGAATATATGGACAATTGACAGGACACATGAATAGAGTGATATTCCCTTGCATGCCACCAGATGCCAGCAGTGCTTTGCCGATTCCCACAGGACCTACTGGCCCTCGCCCCCTCCACCCACCCACCACCCTCCACCCTCTGAACGTCTGTGTGAAGAAGTAGATCACTCACATCATGTTAATGTAAAAACCGCCTTGCGGTTGACAAATGTTGTGGCTCACTGTAAAATGTGCTAACTGTGCAGACCCTGACTTCCAAGCGACTACGCAAGTCATTTGTGACTGCAGCAATCACATTATCCTCGACGTCCACAGTCTTGATTATCGCCACTGAGAGCAAAGGGGTTTCCTTTTTTTTTTTCTCTAGATAAATCTCTTGGCTGAGCGTGGCTTGGTTTGAATTATACTTTCAGGACATGATTTAAACCAGGAAACTAGATTTACAACGCGGTTATCTTTGAGTGGTGATAAGAGAATGTTTTATGAATTGCAAATTGAAGAGTATTCTTGTGTTTTAAATGTGATTATCGTTTGTGCATGTGTTATTTGTAGATTTGTCTCCATGTTCCTGTGTTTTGTGATGAAGACACTCCCCTGATTGTTCCCAAGCGCTGCCAGCCCGCAGGCCTTGGCACGAGGGCCGGCTGTGAGGATCATGCATGAGCTGCGTATCTTACCTAGTACAGTGAGCTTGGCACGGTGGGAGCGCAGCGCCGCCTGCGTGGCCTGACACTCATACACCGCGTCATCCTCCAACTCTGCCGAATCGATCAGCAAGCTGTGCTCGCCTGATAGCGGGTCGCCCATTAAGGAATAGCGCGTCCAGCCTGCGTGAAGCCAACACAGAGAATAGAGTCAGAGACAAACAAACCACCCAACAACCAACACGTAATGAAAGGACTACAAAATGAACAGACTTTGGTTGAACAAAGGCGAGAGAAACATGGCAAGGCTCTTTAAGACACAAATGAAAGCGAGGAGCACTTCACTGAGCCAGGCATTGAGCCGCTGTGTTATAACAGAGCAGCGTGAGGCTGGGAACGCAACACGTGAGAAGGCTGCTGCATGAGGAGTCTGTCCTTTAAAGACAGACACAATAAAGATTGGGTGGCTAAGGTCAAGAGGAAGCCTCTCCACCTTCTCTCTAGTCTGCCACACATTTAAATGTCAGCGCGTGACAAAAGCCAATTGATTATCTACCTTCCTACAAGACCCTTAAAATGCTAAACAACAAATTAAAGTTCGCCGTGTGCAGCAGCAGCCGACCTGTCTGCGGTACTACATTGTTCTCTAAACATTCATTTGCGTAAAACTCCAGCGGTTGACATGGAGAGACTTGGTTTCTAATGAGACCTGGCATTGATCGCAGCAAGACAGACGGAGACAGAGAGAGCAATAAACACACAGACAGCAGTAGAGAGTCAGTGATAATACCTGGTAGGTCTCTCTCTCCACCCAGCGCCAGGCCATCTTTGGTCCATTGTACCATTCCCCGATAACCCACAATAACGCAGGGTAGAGTCACCGACTGGCCAGACACAACCACCTGGTCCTGGGGCTGCTGGGAGAAGTAGGCTGCTTGGGTGGCTGCTGTGAGAGAAAAGAGAGGAAGCACAATGTGAATGATATGTCTCTTAGAATTCATGTTTTAATGATGACGGACGATACCAACACGTTCTCATCCCAGCTCATCATATGCTGACACTGTGTCAGACCCATCGGCGTCACTTTTTGGTTGCAGTAAACACATGCTTAATGTTGTGAATTAAACAAAAACACCTGCTTAGGTTCAGGCAATAAAATCACATAGTTAGGTTTAGGATAAAACAACATGGTTGGGCTTCAAACTACTACGTTTGTACGGTGAAAATGATACTGAACGTTGTGAACACAGGACATGACCGAACCGCTGATTGTAACGGGACACGAACAGCGGTCTCCTAGATGAAAGCCTTGTGTTTGTTGGACCCATCCACCTCTCCTCTCGCCCACCCGGTGTGTCTCTTTCATTCTTTAAACTACGTCACCCCAGCACTTTCCCCGAGCGTTTAATATTGACGTAGATGGGTTTACATTATAGTTAATGGAAAGCCTGTTGCGTCTCTTACCGACGTTCAAGGGTGCCTTGTGCGTCAGTATCTAACGCCGATGGCCTTGATAAAGCATCTGTATATGACGCCCTGGGAATGAGAACGGGCTTACAATTCACACGGAAATTCACAAAATAGCTATAAGTACGCAGAATAATGGCGTTTCAGAGGATGTAATGGCAGTAGGTTTCTGCAGTGCCAGCAAAGATGAGAAAAGTGAAACTTGCACTGTAAGGCGGTGTGGAAAAAGTCAAAGAGGGCAGACTCCCCTGAACTGGTCTCTTGTTTTCTCTGCACTTTCTCAGAGAATGGACATGTGTGAAAATATTATTTTTTTTCTCCCCATAAATGTGGCTGCTAAGAGGAAGAGTCAGCTGTGCCTCATAACTTATTTAACTCTTTCTCGAGACCATATGGTTATATGCTCACTGACATGAAGCAAACACACTTCTGGGGAGGAAAAATCTGCCACTCTTTCAGTGCGCTTTTTTGTAAAAATGGATGTTAAACAATCAAAACTCCATTAAAGTTCCCGGGGGAGCCATCCGTTTGAGCCTGCTGAAAGTCAGCGGAGACACCTGCCGCCGTTCTGCTGCCGCTGTGTTTAAGTACGGCACACACGGTCTCACCGGATTGGCTGGCCCGCCTTCACACGCACGCAGAGACGCCGCGTGAATACGGATCCAACTGTTTGTGCCACTATGCTAAAGATTGAGTATTACAAACCCTACTGGCAGGGGAAGATGGCAAGACTCCAGAGGTAACTAATCCGTAGGGGAAGGTGGGAGGAGAGGGAGAGAGAGGCAGTTGGTTGGTTATCTAAGTGGGGTGTCTGTTTGAGTCAGGAAGAGGACTTAAAAAAAACCCTTCCCTTCATTCTCCTTCTCTCTTTCTTTGTTGCTCAGTGGAGAATGGAAGGGAAGGGGGACAGAGGAAGATAAAGAGGGCTCTATTCAGGCACTGCTAAGCCCCCCCTGAACTGCTTCTCTTGGTGGGAGCGCTTAAACAGACAGGGTTGCCCCCCCCCCCAAGCAAAGAAAGCTGCTGAAAGGAGGGCAACATACGGCGGCCAGAGACGCGCTATTGTCCCCTTGTCCCTCTCTTTTAATAGGCCTCTTCATTTCCAATCAATCCTGCTAAATGCAAGTTTAATAGCTTTTCAATAGCAGCTTTTCCCCCCAGAGGGTAGCTGGGATTTTCTCTCTCTCTCTCTCTCTCACCCCTTTTCTCTCTCGCTCCATTCTCTCTAGTTTTTCTTTCTTTTTTTGAAAGGGGGGGCTTCCGAGCTTGTTGGCAGTGTTTATTCCGCACTCAATTATCCACTTCATCTTGAGGTGCACCATGGACTGAACCCTGCCCCTCCTCGCCTCTCCTCTCTCTCTCTCTGTTGTCACCCAACAGCACAATCAAAGCCGCCAAACAGTGAGTTCATCAGGAACGTGAGTTCGCCACAGCTCCGACTTTTGCTGTGGTTCTGGGCTCAAAACCCCATTTTCACATGCGCCCACTCTTTCTTAACTCTCCATCTGGGCCAGAAGAGATTTTAATAGATCGCAGAACAGAAGAAAAGAAAAGATCAGAGAACAATGCATGTTAGTTCGCCAATAATGTCTCCCTGTACATCATTTTACCAAAGTGTCTGAAAAGCCTATTGAGCTGTGGGTGCAAACAGGTAGGCTGTATGTGTGTCACGCACCGTGGATCAAAGGAGGCCAATTTGAGAGCGTCAATGAGAAGTGAAAACGTCTTCTAGCTCAGGCTATTAGGCGTTTAGCGAAGGCTGGCATTTTCCCATCATACCTTCAAAAAATGCTGTTTTCACAGTCTGCCTGGCTGGTCCCTAACGCTCTGCCTTTATGAGCTATTGAGCTTTTTCATATGCCTCCCCTTGCAGAGCCAGTTTCCTCTTTGTACTTGCAACAGGACAAACATTGATTGCAATTAAGTATCTCGCCCAGAGTATCTAAATGTTTACAATAGGTGATAATTCTCCGCATTGGTTGATTGTTTGGATGGATTACATGCACTGAATTGTTTCTCTTTACCTCACCCACATACGATTTCTCACGCTCACATATGGCAATTAACGTCACGCGCACACACATACAAATGCAGGCGTACAAATATAGAGTATATGTGCTGTAGCGAATGCCTTCACACCATGCGAGTGATTCATTGCTCTCCAGATCCCTTATTGAAAATGCTCAACAGAACATCTCGACTGGCTAATGACTCATGCCAGATTCCTTTAATTCCTCCTTGCTGAATTAGACAATTCTTTGACGGTGTATTAGCAGCTTAATTACATGAATACATTTCTGACGGCGAGAGAGGGAGGAACAGAAACCAGACAAAGAAACGGTGGAGGAGAGGCAGTCAGAAGAAGTAGGGAGCTGTGGGTGTGAGGAGGCTTGTTCTTGGTTGTGCTGCTGCAGTGCCACGTACACACACATACACAAACACCACCACTTTCAGTGTTTTTTTTTCACCAGACTCAAAATGAGGAGCCCGTCTTGTTGGCTGCAATTGAATCACATTGGAAAAGAAAGATTTGAATCCCCCTTGAAATCCCAACATGTCTGCAGTAGATGGGAGTTTATTTACCGTGTCGTCTTGAATGTTACGCAGGTAAATATGTGCAGCGTAGATTAGTTGTACCACATGTGGTGTGCTTAATGTTACAGTTAAATTTGAGTCCTCGTTACAAAAAAAATGCAACCTTGACTCTGTTTCTTACCTTTACTGTGTGTGTGTGTGTGAGAGAGTGTGTATGTGTGCTTTTTCCATCCCCCAGTAACAAGGTCAAAACACATTTGGCCTGATACATTTTAATCCGGATTTCTCAAAATGGAATATCATTTCACGCTGCTGGATGCACATGGGGCTAAGTTTATGTGTGTGTGTGCATTTCTGCCCGACTGTGTAAGCTAAGTGTGTGTGTGTGTGTGTGTGTGTGTCTAAAAATGTGCCATGTATGTTTATGCCTGTGTGTATGTGCGCGCATCTGAATGTGTGAATGAGGGCGGAGGGTGGGGCAGTGTTAATAGGGAAAGCGACTTGTCAGGCACCGGAGGGCACATTTAGCAGTTACTTTGACACAGTGACTTTGCTGTCTCTGTCACATGGTCGGAGTTAAGTGCAAAACCGCCTCTCCGACTTGGACACAACCTATTAAAGGGCTTTGCGTGGACCCTGCACTCTCTCTCCTTCCTCTGAGCTGATAGGGATACATTCACATCAGGGAGGATCAGGAAGAGATGGACAGATGTCAGCAATGATCCGTCCACCACTGGACATCTGCCTTGATAGAGTTTTAGATTGAACCAGTCACTGTGTGTGGGTGTGTGGGTGTGTGTGTGTATGAGTGCCGGCCATGATGCTTAAGACTGAGGAAGATAATGGCACTGCAGATGACCTTTAGATAAAAACGGGGATGTAACACACACAGTACAGTGCATTTACTACCAAGTCACCACAGCCATAATCTCTTACGCTAAAAAAAAAAATTCCACGCCATAAATCAATTTAACACAGCATTCAAAGAAAAAGCCAAGTCCTTCAAATAAAACCTAAAATAACGTCAGCCTCTCTTGTTTGTAACAGCTCAGGCGATGCACTCTGTCCATTTCCCTGCGTTGCTACAATGACACTCAACTACATGTTCATTCACTCTTAAGAGGCTCAGAGCTGCGTTCGCATAGAGAGATAGAGAGAGAGAGAGAGTCCCTATTTTAGTCCTGATTTTATTCCATGTCCTCATTCCCATCCAGAGCAAAGAGTGCAACATCCAGTCCTGTGGGGTCTATAAATATAAGTGCTCTCAACTTGACTGGACAATTTGCTCCGTGCAGTAATAATTCAAAATGTTAAAAAATAGCGCCTGATATCTACTTTTGCCCCGGCGGTGGGGGCAGAAATCCTGCGCCCAGCTGGTGTGAGTTTTCCACAATAAGAGTCAGAGAGGAGAAAATGAGGAGGAAAAACAGACCCAAAAAAAAAAAAAAACCCCAGCACAAAACAAGGCAATTGGCAAAAAAAGTGTCAAGCTTGGAATAAACAACCCCTTTCCCCAAATGCCATCCATTGTGCCTTGTCTAGATAAGGCTTCTAAATCGGGCTGGAAAATGCAAGCTCCATTTCTCTCTGTATGGAATTATTATCCCTTTGTTTTGAGTCAGGCTCTTTTGTCTTCTCCTTCCTGGGTGTGTATGTGTGTACAAACAGATAGTAGTGCTGAGGTAGCTGAACCAAAGACTACGTCCCAAAGGGGACCCTGCACCCATCTCATGTTTGATCTGGCTACTAAGCTCATTACCATGACTCCTACAGAACTTCTGAGGGCTTGAAGGGGACTAACAACAGATACCACCCACCAACTCGTGGCGGTGCATGTGTGAGGAACCCCTGTGTTTTTCCTCCGACTTGGACCGCTCAGCTTGTGCCTCTGCAGATGGCCTCCTCTCTCATACCTCGGTGTGTCCCGGCCTCTCTTCAATCCTTTCTCTCCCACGTTGCATTCCAGCTGCACTCCCACCCACCCACTCTCACTATCTTTTCTCCCATTCTGCGTTTTTTTGTGCCCAAATTGCAGTCTAACAGCTTTTTAAGAGCTGTTTTGCTGGAGTTTAATCCTCCTAGCCTCCCCTTTCAGCCTTTATTCCATTGTGAAAATCTTGGCTCAGACCTAGACCCTTTTTAGAGCGTGGACCCGCTCATCCACCCGGCCCCCTCCCCTGCTGCTGCTCCGCTGATACCCCCACCCAGGGCATTCTCTTCCATTCCTCCACAATCCAGCCCCATCCTCTCATTCCTCTGTTTATCACTCATACGTCTACAGTCAGTGAGCCATGATCCCTGAAATCAATGCCTAGCAGGCCCCCTTTGAGAGTTATGTAAGGTGTTACTAATTGTTGATTTGCTTTCTCCGTGCCTCTTTCTGCCATCACTCTGCTTTTTCCGTGTCAGCTGTCATCTCTTGCCAGCATCTCCCTTGCACTTTCTCTCCCTCTCTCTCTCTCTCCTCTCTCCTGTATCCCCTGTCCCTTTCTCCCGCACTCTGCATCCCCTGGTGTGAAAATCACAGGGGTTTGTGTCAGCTTGTCAACACAACACTCAAGAAAGCAGGGAAGGAAGGAGGGGGGGAAACAACAGGAAGAAAAAAAAAAAGGGCCACTACATGTTAGAAAGACCGGAAAAACTGAGGTAAGGTAAAAATGGAAAAAGTGGGCTCCTGTCAGCTTCCAATTGCAAAGGAGCGGGGCCATGAGAGGGGATTGATGGAACGCTGTAATCAGTCTGTCTCCGAGGCTGTCACCACGAGGTTTTTCTCTGCTGGAATAGGGCGCTGCACACATCAGGGCGGCAGCGAGGCTGATCGCATGGGCGAACAGCGGCAGAGTTTCTCCCCGGGTACCTGCTACAGCAGATGCAGTGGATAGAGTAATAGAGTGGTATGCACACAAGGAGGGGAAGAAGGGAGGAGGCTGTGGAGGGAGGGGGCGGGAGGGGGGACCAAGAGTGCTGATGTGACATAGTCAGTGTGAATGGTTCGCGCAGTCACTGTGCTGCAGTGCCCGACAATGTGCCATAAATACACTCATTCTTATACTGTCTTCTCACACACACACATAGGCGCACACTCACTGTCACACTCCCATATCTTTAGGGTTTCTAGTGGGCACAAGCATCTCTCTGAGTATAATTCTAGCACAGCTTTTAAACAACCCCCCCCCACCACCACCACCACCACCACCACTCTGAAGCCAACAGCCAAAGAGCTGAGAGCTGACTCCGTGTAGACAGATAGCAAGTGACTGGCTGGCTGGCAGGAGGACAGGAAATAAAAAAGCCATATAAAAAAAAGTGAGAGAGAGAAAAGGGGGAGGGAGCCAGTGGTGGCGGTATGAAATTGTCTGTACACATCAGCCAGCAGTGTTGACAAGATGTTGATTGAGCTAGTCTTGTCATTTCGTGTCATTCCTGCTTACCCCCTGGTGTTTTCACTGCAAGACAGCTGCTGGCTGGATGTGTGTCACAGTTCCAGCCCTTTTCTGTCCCCCCTGCTTCTTTCTCGCTTTTTTCTTTCTGTCTCTGTATCCCAACAATTTCCCTCTCCTCCGGCTCCACCCCCCCCCTCTCTTTCCCCAGTGTTTGGATGGAAGGGCTTTCAGTATAATTTACTGTGCTTTTAAATCATTAACTTCTTGTGCTGTTTGCAAAAGCCCCGGTTTAGTGTGTGCACAACAGCTGACGACGTGGATAAAACGGCAATGGTGCGCAACATGTGATGGAAAGGCTTCTCAAAGATGGGGCAGGAATACATTTTAAAAAAGTAAATCTTTATCATTGCCGCAGACGTGACAAGTAAACACAACAAATATAAATAAATAATAGATTAAAAAATCCATAAAACAATGAGGAGATCATGTTAAAATTGCCTCCATCTCTTGCTTTTTCTAAAAGGAAATGAAAACAAAGGAATTCTCCACATAGATTCTGTACTGGGACTCTGGGCCTAATGCCCTGGGGTGTCAATTAATTTAGTCTGGGGATTTGCGGCCTACTCTTGCTAATTGAGCCCAGTGGAGACCCCCTTGGCTCTTCACGATAGGAAGTAGTGCGTTTCATAATTAATACTTTTTTTCCCCCCTTTATTATTATTTTTTAATGAGGGTGGTAATGTTGTAAATGTATGCATCTCATTAGAGTAAAAGGGCCATCTACTGTACGCTATTGTTCACTCCTGCAGTGTTTGCTGCTGGTGAGATGAATAAGAGAGACAACCTCCTTCAATGGCACATTGAAGTCAAAGCTGTGCTTTTGTGTGCGTTTGAATATAAAACACAGTGAGCTCAATGAGAGTCTCATTAGTGTTGCTTAATATGTGTGCTTTTTAAAGCTTAGAGGTTAATGCCCGACTTGCCTCCATTTCACTGGAGCTCTCTTTAATTTGATGCATAATTCTTTTTCGTCAGCAGCTGACAAGAGCCCCTTCAGAGGAAGCACAGCTGAGCTGTGTTGTGAACTCTGCATCCAACAGGAAACACAAAGGCACAAAAACACTTCTAATTAAACCTGTTTTAAACTGTTTCTCTTTTCCCACTCGCCCCACATTACAGAAGATATTTCTGAACCATCCTATCTCCCCATCTCTCTGTCCAGAGAACATAACTCCTGGCGATTAAACAAATTACCTCCTCTCCCAGGAGAGCCAGTGAAAACAATAAGTGTGTGATTCACAATGCCGCCACCTCTCTCTTCTTACAAACGGCCTTCAAATTGCCATTTATGAATCAATGTCTGTGGTTAGTCTGTGACCAGAATTTCTCTTCCCTTTTCATCTCGAGGTGGAGAAAAGGCAAGTTTTAATTTAACATCAATTTTTTATTCTGCTCATCAGATAACTTGAATCATTCCTTTAAAATTACTGATGACTATGAGCTTCCAGAACACAAGAACGGGAGGGAAAGAACGTTACCTGCCGACCTCAATACATCCTGCTTTGTGTTGAGAAAAAAAAAGCGGTGGAAGGGGGAAACTAATTTCCTGAAACTCCATTTCTTAAGCGTTGATTAGTAAAGGAGCATAATTAGAGTGAAATGTGAAGTCAGGGTTTTTTCAGATTGCGCCGCTTCCTCTAGAAAAATCAGGCCATGATTAATGAATAAATGATTAATGAGCGAACTAATTAATCAATTAATTATTAAGCAAGCACTCTGAACAAGAAACGGGTAGGATGACGGTGAACAGTGGATATAAGAGATGGTTAGGTTGTGTGTGTTAGAAGAAAAAAAAAAAGGATTTAGGGTAATCTGCCTGTTTGTTCTGTCAGTTTGTTTTGTCTTCCGTTACAGGGGAGGGTGAAGGAAGAGGGCGGATGGGAGGAGATGGAAGGCTTATCCCTCCGTCTGAGTCAGCCGGCGTCATCTTGTGTGAGAGCGTTGACCTCAAATGGCTGCATTTGCAAGTCCCCCCCGTTTACCTTGGGGTCAGGTCTTGAGGTCGCGCAGTAGTGAAGTCTGGCATAACGTTTGCCAACTACAGTGATGATGTTTGCACTGGGCTGCAAAAGGCCACACAGTCAACACCTCTGAAAAGGCAAAGTTCTCTTCTTCTCTAACCAGTCGCTTCCCCCCCCCACCCCTGTCTTTAACTAGGACACCCCATCAATCTTTGATAATGTGCCGTGTGGGTCTCTCCTGTGTGACCAGGCTGATGAGACATCACAGCAGGGATTGATGTATGAAACGCAGCCTCCGAATGTAACTGTGATATACTGGACCGTTTCAAGTCAAGTTTGACCTTTTTTTCCCGGATATTAATCGCTGCGGTGAAAGAATATATGTGTGATATATCCCTCCCCCAGGAGCTCCCCACACTTTATTCTTTGGCATGGGGCTTCTTCTTCTTCTATACCTTTAGCTTAGTGGAGGTGGGGGCTGCCAAAAGTCCCCAGAGCTGCAACACAACAGGATGTGGGACGCAAAATATTATTTTATAAGCGGATGGGTTTATTGTTTCTATTAAAATGCAGCATTACTCTATAAAGCTGCATTTCCCTCCCTCCCCTTGACACCCGGAAACACATCCTCAAAGCGAGAACATGAGAGAAGGATCTTTCATCCCTGCATATCTTTCCTGGCGTTTACTGCTGGCCTTATTAACGGAGCTGTGAGTGACGGAGGCAGAGTGTGCCGGGAGAATCTCAGGGGGCTTTGATGGAGGCAAGCGATGGAGCTGCAGCAAGCTGAGGGCAAGATCATGCTTGCGTTTATCCGCTCAAGATGCTTTGTAAAGTTCTTTGTCTGTGTACGGTTTTTCCCTAACGCTCCTTTTACTTCTCCGTATTGTTTTTCTCAAACGGCCACCGGTTGGACTAGTGCTGCATTCTGTCCTAATCATACCATGGCATTGCAGATTACCTCAGAGTCAACTGGGTGTGAATAGGTCTTTGTCATGCTGGGTGGGTCGCCTCATTGACTGTGAAACCCTGGACATATGGTGGCTGTGTGTTGGGATGTATCGTGGCGGAGAATGCCGTGGGTTGGGCCCTTGACCCCCGCTTGGCCTTTAACACCTTACCGGCTGCAACGAAGTCTGTGGCTTCTTGATGAACTTAAACACTTCATTGTGCCGCTCTGTTTCTGGGGTGTGTTTTCTTTACTCTGGATGAAGAATGTAGGCTTCGCAGTAGGGGCAGATGTGAGCTATGTGACTGTTTTACCAAACGTGCAACACGCGCCCTTTTTCCTCGGGCTGCAGTGACACACACAGATGGACACACACTTTGTCTGTAACGCATTGTTTGCGCGGTTGCAGTAAAGCTGCACCGGACGGTATCTTTGATGGCCAGACTTCTACAGAGAAATCTCCTTTTGTCCCGGCGCGATAAGACTGTTAATTAAGGGGACGTCTAGCACTTCCATTCCACTGTGGTGACATTACCACCCAAATAGAACCACTTTACACTGGAAATGACTTCTATCCACAAGTCTAGTCACACTACAAAGACAACAAAAAGGCAAACTTTAAACTTTTCAAACGTGTCTCTCGAGCTCTTTTCTCTCTATCTGTCTGCAAAACAAGACTTTCTTTGCAGGTCACATCTACGGAGAGGCCTCAGGTTTTGTGACTGATAAACAATTGGAGCGTTACAGGCTCTTAAGCCCATCTGGCGAGATGATCGATCATTAGACAGAGTGTGGAGATAACTCCCTCAGCTTCCCTGCTGGCTACCGCTGATCCCATATCACCCGCGCAGGATATGGTATGAATCACAGGAAGTTGAGATCAATCTATAGATTGTGCCGCTTGATTACAAATGAAAAAAAAAAAATCCCATTTGGCTTAGCCACTCGAGTGCCTCGGAGTCTGGCTGCGCTTGTGTGAATGTGTGGGCGACTAGCGCATCCACGTGTGTGAAATAATAGCTTTTTAACTTTCTCCCTTTTAAAGATTTCTGATATTTGTTGAGCCCTCTCTACAATCTGTCCTACCTTCATTCATTTACTTTGTTCGGTCCATCCTGCTCTTAAATCTGCCTTCTTGAGGGAGTCGTCTTTTAAATCTTAATTAAAACAGACTCCAAAACCTCCCCACCCTCCCAGGGGCTGGCTGAAAGCAGCTTAGAACAATCAAGAGGACGGATTAGAAGTGAGAAGAAAAGAAGAGAAGAGGAGACGCGAGAGGGAAGGGAGGAGGGGAAAAAATAACAACAACGAGAAAGGAACGTCTGAGGAAAATATTGAGAGGAGAGAGGAATGACCCCTTTCCTTCATCCCCCTGATCCTCTCTCCTTCCCCCTTCGCTCTGTCTCTCCCTCTCTCTCTCTCAGGGCTCAGGAGTCTTGGCCTGACCTATTGACATTCAGCTTCTCGGCAGATTAAGCAGCGAATGGAGCCTCTGGAAAGGGTAAACACACTGGAGGAACAATGACCAACAGGCGGCAACCTTATTGGATTCTAATTAACTGCCAGGAGAGATGGCTGGGGGCATGTTAAGTGCTGTGGGACGCAAGTTAGAGCCCCGAACCTTAAGTACCACAACTCACATCACCTACGCTCCCTTCCTTTCTTGTAGGTTGTCTTCCTTCATCTCCGTCTGTATCTCTCTATCCGTACTATTCTTCTTTCTTTCAATCTACTTGGCTGCTGTTTCACATATGGCCCATGAGAACGACAAACAGAAGCTTTTAAGAGCACTCCTCCGAGAGCTATTTGCTATCCCTCCTTTCCTGGGCTACCTCTCCCTTTCTCCTCTTTTTTTTTAACAAGGTGGAACGAGGTTCATCCCCCAGAGGTAGCCATTTGAGCGATAACGTTAAAATAGGCTGAAAAACTGGAAGAGATTATTTGATATTGAACAGATTGAATTATCTGGAGTGAGGGAGGAGGGATGAAGGAGAGAGAAATCATTTTTTTTCTGCGTCGCCCGCGGGAGGAACGCTACCGGAGGGGAGCTAAACGGGAAGGAGCTGAACCTCAGTGGTCACGTATCTGGAAAAAAACGTCCGCTTCTTTTCCTTTTGTGCTCCTATCCCAATTAAACAGGACTCTAATTTGAGTGTGAGTCCAAGCAGGTCTCCCTATATGTGTGAACTTTCTCACTGGTGCAGTGGGTCCTCTGTCTTTTGAGTGGTCCCCTGATAAGGCCAACTCACAATGGTGCTGTGGTTTCCAGGGTCCCCTATATGGAACCACAAGCACTAATTAGACTGGTCCCATTAATGTTGGTGTGAGAGAGCGCCTTCATGGGCACAGAAAAAAAAAAAAAAAGCCGTGTCCTGCTAGAGACAGGCCATCGTCACCTCAGCAGGCATATAAAGCAATTCATTAATTGGTGTGAAAACACACATGGAGCCACACATGTGCAAACACACACTCCGACACCTCGGTGTGAATACACACACACTAATGTTATGGGTATTCCATGAACCCGTTGCTTGTTAACACATTACCTGGGATCAAAGAGGCAAAGGCTGGAAGGAGAGCGGACTAGAGGAGTCATTATTTGTCAAGGAAAATTGCAGCCCAGTGTTATGTTTGTCCCTCGGCAAACCTGGCAGAACGGAGGTTTCATCCGCACCACAAAACGGATGGATCTCCTCTCTCGTTACCATCATGTGATGCGAGACTCTTTGAAATCCTCCGAGTACTTTTTTTTTTTTTAATCAAAGCTGGGAGGAAATGAATCGGAGCTTCAGTTGTGATCTGAGCCCGAAGGTATAAAAGGGAATCCACATGACCACTGTCCATTTCCACACCATTACAGCAACAGTCATGGCTGTAATAGGTTGAATTGGGCCATTGATTTCTCTCATGCACCCTCTCTTTCACCCAAAAAACTAGTCTGTGCCAGTTCTGAGATACGCCCAGTTCTTTTTAACAAAACATCACATGCTCAAAGACAGCTCACACAAAACTTAAACCTTGGCCCTATAAAAGACACACACACACACACACACACACACACACACACAGCCAACACAATATGTCCCAGCTTGAGTTCCTGGGGAGTTAAACAAAGGACTGAGTTTAAATTGGCTTTTAAAGAACTCCCCGGCACAATCAGGGAGTCGACTCCAGCTATACTATAGTGTGTCAGAGGACTGTTAGGAGAAAGAAGAGTAGTTAGGCCAGAGGTCTATAGTGCGGTGAATGGCTAATCTAAAGTGTGACGGCTCAAGAGCTTCCCTTGACCGGCTTCAATGGGGCTCCAATCAAGCCTGACTGCCCCTCAATCTTTGGTCAGCTGTTTTAAACTGGCTTGTGATTGAGTGGCTTCATTAAGGGCCTATTTATCTCCCCCTGTATTGCAGCCCTGAAAGACTGGTGACATGCTCAACACACCCACGCACCGCCTACGCGTGAACCTGAGCAGATGCACAAACTGCATTAGCACGCGCAGAACATTGGGAAACACAACAATCGACTACCTCAGAACATGGTGCTTTTTCTGTTAGTTGAAAAGATGTACAATCTCTCTACTGGTTTTAACACACTTCTCTCTCTCTCTCTCTCTCTCTCTCTCTCTCTCTCTTGGACAACATCTTCTCGTCAACTTTCTTGCAGAGCGCCACCAGCTCTCTCTAGAAAACTGCCTGTGATACCTTCGAGGGTATGTTGAAGTATAATACCGCCTGAGCAAAATAGCAGGCCAGGTCAAACCATGACCCCACACAGACAGAGACCCTCCCAAACAAGCCACAACAAACAGCTTTCTGTAGCCACTCTCTGCCTTTGATCTAAAGAAGCAAGAGATCTGTCTCCTCTTTCCTCTCTTCTCTTTTGCCCTTTTCTCTCTTTCTTCACGACATCTCCTTATATCTCTCTATCCCCTCCCGCTGAGCAGGTGTATTAAATGAGGTGACTATTCCAGCAGCATTGGGCCGCACCTCAAAGTGCAGCCTGTGAAGAGGGCTTTTCTCTCCCTCCCTCTTATCTTTTATCCCTTCCATCGGCCCACTCTCCCTCTTCCTTTCCCTTTATCCTTCTCCATCCCCTTTACTTCTTTCAACGCGTTCCCTCGCACTCTTGAATGTGAAATAGAGAGGGCCGTGCATGCCTCTCATCTATTTGAATTCATCTACACCTCCCTGTCTATCTCCCTCTGTGCATCTCTCTCTCGGCCTATTGTCTATTTAGCCATACGTCTAATTATGCTGTCTCACTTATGTAATTAGCGCAAAAATAAATGGCCGACGTAGCGTTGTCTCTCTCCCCCCCCTTCGCCCCTCCCGTCGCAGGCTCTGAGAAAACAAATTATGGAGAACAATAGGTACAAATGGCTTCTGCACCAAACCACATGATGGATGCAGCCTGGGTTCCCTGCATCTCATCCCTTCCTTTTTCCTCGCTTACTCTCTTTACTCTCCCTCCCTTCTCCATTATCTCCAGCTCTACTGTATATGTCTCTTTCTGGAAACGGGGGGTGGGGGGGGAGGAAGGGGGGGACTTGAGCACTCTCTCGCCCAACTACCCTATCATTGTATGGCTGTATCATCTGTCTTCCCTTCTTGGCACTGACACTATATTCACACTGACATCATATTAGGCAGGGTCCTTTTTCTACCCCTTTCTCTCTGCTCCACTCTCTCTTTCCCTTTCCCCTGCTGTTGTCTCCACTGGCACTCTCCTCCTCTCCTCTATATCCCCCAGAGCATTCTATACACCACGACTGAAAAAGCAAACGCCTGGGACTTTCTAAAGCAAACAGCCAGCATCCTGTGCCGTAGCCCCATCTGTGGATAGTCTGAGCAGGGAACAATCAGTCCCTCTCCTCCGCTGCCTCGTTCTCTTTCCAGCCCCCCTGGGATCTGCGCGGCGCTAGGATGCCTCAGTCAGACGGGTGCAATGTGCTGGAACAATGGTTGGGCTGCTTCCTCCAGGAGGGGTGTTATAGGTTCACCTCAGCCAGCTTGGGAAGCACTTAGCCATGTGTTCTTGCCCTCCTTGCTGCAGCTTCACAGGAATGTGGCAGAAGCAGAAGAGCCTCCCACTATACACCTTCCTCACCTCACCCTCATACAACCCCCCCTCCCTATCCACACTCACACAGTGACACATGCACGCACACAACCACTTTCTGCATGTCCAAGTGAACACCTGAGATCTAATGTTTAGCCCAAGGTGCTGGAATATCAACTTTCTATTAATCCCCTTCAGACTTGCAGTCTGTTACACCTTTGTTGTTTTTTTCACCTCAGCCACGCTGGAAAGAAAAACAGCAGGTTTGGTTTACACCAATACAAGCATATCCATTACCTGAAATGCTAGGCTCCTGGCAGTAAATCCCTTTGACCCCTCTCTGCCTTCCTTTTCTCTCTGTCTCTCTCTCTCTCTCTCCCTACCCCCTCTTCTCACGCTGAGCCCATTGGCGTTTCTGCATCGGCTTTCTTTGGCCTAAACAGACGGCGGGGGAGAGACACACCTTAACCCCCCTACCGGTCCAACCACCACCCACGCACTTCACCATTCCTCACGTCTCCACACAGCTCAATAACATTAACATGTTTCGCCATTGAGGGAGCCGCAGTTAAAAGTTCGATCGATACGCTTTGACTGACACCCCTCAGTTGATAGCAAATTGGCTGCCTTCTCTAACAGACCTCCCAGGGCGAGTTTCTCAGCCACGTCCGAAATGGAAAAAATGGAAATAAAAGACGTCTCTCCGAACCTTTCACCCAGCCTCCTACAACAGCACTTCAGTATTTCATTGTGCAGAGGAAGAAGAGGCCGAGCCACAGACAACCCACTATTTTGGTTAATGGTTGAGTCACTAACACGATATTAGCCCTGCATGGCGTTCCAGGCAGTATGAACAGTCAGGAAGGAGAGATGAAAAGAAGAAGAAGAAGAAGGGGGGTGGGGGAGTTGGACTTCAAGTAACGAGTAGTTGGAGCACTTAGTCCCACAAGTGTACGCACTGCTTCCATCGCTAATAAAGTGAGCAGCAGGCAGGCGATCTCTTGTTTCCTTGAATGTGTTTTTAGCCCTAGTTGGTTAAGGAGATGACATGTCCTGATTGCTGGAGCATCATTAATTAGACAGTTGGACTTTGACTAATCGCTCCAGAAAGGGCACACAGCCCTGAAGATGCCAAACACTCATCTCAGCTTATCATCCTCTGCCCCAGTGTGTGCCCTTGACCTCTGTGTGTGTGTGAGGATGTTGCTTTCCGTGAGCTCCTCGTCGTGAGTCATTTCTGGATGATGTGCACATGCCACAAGCACTTGTGCACCCAGCTAAATATTTCAGATCTCCTACTTAGCAAGTGCCACTGACAATCAAATTTCCTATAAGGGGAGTAAAAAAAAGAGGAGTTAAATAAATCACAATAGTGTTGAATGAATGTTGTCTGATGGTATTCCTAACTGAACTTGTCTTTTTCCTTCTCAGCTGCCAGAATCCTTCTCCAACAGAGCTATCTTTAATACAAGGTTAAGGAACACGGCTGGTGAAGATAACACAGGAACAGATATTGCTGCAACGCAGAAGATAAATTTCAATTTGCTGTTGCTTTCTGTGTCTCGGCAGGAGATATGAAATTCTTGTCTTGCCTGGCGAGGAATTGATTGGAAAATAAAAATGAATGTGTGGTCTAGCATGTCTGCAATTTTTTCCTGTTGTATGTTGCTTTCTGGGCTTAGGGTCTCTTGAAATGGTGATACATCTCCCCAGAAGGATCTGACACTTAAATTTTAGGGGGTAGATAAATGCAATCCAAGTCTTTTTTAAAATAGCTGCTACTGTATAAACGTGACTGTTTCCCTTGGGGGGCTGTTTTAATGACATGCGCAGAATCCCCGTTTCTCTATTCTTTCCATTACTGTGTTTGTATAAAAAAAATAAACAAGTTTGCGCCTCTCCACCAGTCGCTAAGCTGATGATGTACGCCGCCTGAAGTGCTGTATGGGGGAAGAAGACTCCAGGCGGTGGCAGGAAGCTGACACGGCCCCTCCATTGTCCCATTCCCTGTCATTTCCTCCCCGGATCCTCCGACTGCCCCAGAGGAAGACAAGGTGAGGATGTGCAGACACAGACACAAGGAGAAAGCAAAGACAAAAAGAGGATGGGCGGGTAGAGGTAAAAATAATACTGGAAGAGGCCAAGTGCCATCCACAGTTTGCTACCTGGCTTTTTTTGGCTTCCTGTGTTGAGCCATACCAGCGTACACATCCAGTTAAGTTGCTAACAGCTGATAACAAAAGCCTCGGGACACATTGCCAAGTTCTTTATCTGTGTTTACCCGCATGGCAAAGCTGATTAGAGACAGGCAACATTATGAAGCTCCCATTGTTTCCTTTCTCCTTCCAGTTTCTCCTTCCGTACACGTATACAAGTGCGTGTGCAGGAAGGGGGTAATGGGAGGATATCTGTTTATGAAGAAGGGCAGAAAGACAATGGCGTGTGTGCAAAGACACGTCTCCAGGATGAGAAGAAACAGCAGGCCATTGTTTAAGATCTTGATCATTCATTACTGTCTGTCTGCTTGTGCGTGCCTGTGTGAGTGTGTCTGCATATCCGAAAGAAAGTGAAAATCTAGAGGCTTTGTACAAGAAACTTTATAGTTTGTTTAAAATGGGAAGCAGAACAAAAACCATAGACTGTATATAAGAAGTGGACGTAGTCCCCGTGACGTCACCCATTGGTTTGTGGACTGCTGTTTTGAAGCCTTAAGTTCAGCATTTTGTCCATCACCAACTAGTTTTTTTATGTTAGTGACACAAGAAGGTGGCACTAAGTATAAGACGAACGAATAAGATGTTTTCATACAACCAAAAAAAGGTTATAATTAACTTTCATGAACTGAAAACACACTGTGAAATGGTTAGATTTGTAAGACGAAAAAAAACGAAAACTCCAAGACCGGACAATCACAAGGTAGCCACACCCTAAAGCATCCCCTGCTTTATGGTCTATTTGACTCTAAATGAGACCATAATTTACTAAATGAACATCATGCTGTATTGAAGAAGACTTGAAACTAGCAATTGAGATCATAAACTCATGTTTACAATGTTTACTAAGGTAATAAATCAAGTGAGAAGTAGGGTCATTTTCTTATAGACATCTATACAATCAGACTTCTTTTTGCAACCAGAGGAGTCGCCCCCTGCTGGCTGTTAGAAAGAATGCAAGTTTTAGGCACTTCCGCATTGGCTTCACTTCTCCGATCAGAGGTACCCCACTGACTAAAATACATATCTTGGATACAGATTACAGCTATAACACATGGACAGATCTTTACATTTTACTTGTGGCCACAAGTGCATCTGGAAAATTCAGACACAGTGCCCAATACAACACACCCCAGCAGCAAACCCATTACGCAGAGCTCACATAGACAGGAAATCAAAGTAGGCCAAAATTCATCTATATCTTTGCCATGACTGTCTCCTAAATAATGCAAGACACTTCTGTTCGAGACTGTTCGGATTCTGCTGCGTCGGCACTATTGTGCACCTCGTATCTTAACACTCCTCGTCGGCTGGCTGGGGCTCTCGCCTTCAAAACTTTCTACACCTATCCTCAATCTCTTTGTATCACAGAGGATTGAAATTGATAGAGGGGGGGAGAAATGGGAAACTAAAAAAGGAGAGATTCGAGAGTATGTTTGTGTGTGTGTTTGTGTGTGACAGAGAGAGAGAGAAGAGGAGTAACAAGATGGAGAAAAGGTTAACGATGCTCAGCAGTCTTCCTCAGTGTTTCCCCGCTGCTTGTCAGCTTAATCATCGAGACGCCGGTGGTGACACATCCGAGTCTTATCCCTGCAACAAGACTCACCTCGCTCCCCAGCCTCATCTTAAACTCTGTTTCCCTCCGACTCCCTCCACAAGAATTCAAAGAGCTGGTTCATAAAATATGCACATTTCCCCAAAACCAACCTCTTGGGCCGTGCTGCCACCACGTCCGCAAACACGTCGGCACAGCGTGAGGAAAAGACAGATCTCTGGTAATGGGAAGGATGATGGGGTGGGGAGGAGAGGGCTTGGTCAGGGGCTTATCGCTCCCCCCCCCGGCTACATATCAGTTCTCTGTTTGTGCCAGTGTGTGCTTGCATTAAATATGTGTGTGAACAGGCTTTCAACCCTCGGTGAAAAGTCTGCCAGCCGCCTCCAGCCCATTAAGCAGATACGCTCTCATGTCCTCCTGTCCCATATAGTCACACATTCTGCAGCCGGGGCAAAAGAGTTGTGAGGAAGAAGCAAAGGTGGAAAATTTCCACGGCGTCACACCATGGTGAGACATGAGTGGCGACACGACTTAAGAAGGAAGGGAGAAGAAACTTGTAATCTCGGCTCGCAGCCTTTGAACTCGGCCCGATGAGACGCAGGCGACCCAAAGCAAAAAGGTTCCAAAGGAGAGCTCACTGAAGATTACTCAGAATACTGATGCAGTGTGGAATCCAATTCCTCCGAGAGCCCAGGGGACTTTCTGAGAAAGTAAATTATCTGTGTTGTACAAGACTACATACATGGAAATGTATGCTTTTATGCCATAGACACATTTTCAAAGTGAAGTCATGTGCTGTGGCCAAATTTTGACTGTGAGAGAGGCTCAATAAATGAGGTCCGGGGTCTCTTAGGTTCTAATTAGGGCAGCTGTTACCATTTTCATTATTTGTGTGTGTGTGAGAGGAGTTGTGTGTGCATGTGAGTTGGGGTCATTGGGGGGGGGGGGGAGAATATGCCACTGTCTGGCTGCCTACCGTCCCTTCTCATCCAGCTGTTGCTAGTCTGTCAGGGAGCAGAGGTCCACTGGTGTCATGTCCCTCCCCCAGAGCTTTGAATAATGACAAAACCATGCGGAACCGCGGCTGAAGGTAAAGATGTACTCCCAACAAATGGCTATTAAGCACGCTTTGCCATTTGTGATCTTGATAGCTGGCGGAACGGCATGCGATTCAGTCTGGAAGCCACAAAAATGCTGCTTATAGAGAAGTAAAAAGGGGGATTTTGATTTCATTAATCCATCCTTTGTTTGCTCCCAGAAAACACACAGATCTGCGTCTTCCCTCTCGCATTTAAATCTAATTATTTTCTCTCAATATGTTAATACCATGAAGTAGTTTATCAACAACTCTGAGAAATGCTGATAAGTCAACAGTTGCTTGGTGTTAATTGTGTCAAGACATTTACAGCACTAAATCATTAGAGTACACTTAACCAGCTGCTCAGAGAGAGCCTGCTTGTTCCATGATGATTATATTTATACTAGATGTTCTGTTCTCTCTGGCTCATGTTAATTATAGGATCACTTTTTATAATAAGATTGCCATTGTGATATACATGAGGTTGGAAGACATGCATCAAATTAATGCATTTTTTTCAAAAAGCAATTAATTTATGTTCTTTTTTCCATTAAAAAACAACTCATAGGGTAGTTTGAGTATAAGATATTAATTTTTTGTTGTTGTTATAAGGATTTATAAACAAACTCCTGGAGGCAACTGGATTCTGCAAACAGAAAGCAGCAGGGGGTGGTGTTGGTGGTGGTGTTGAGGAGGGCAGACAGGTGCGTTATGTCTCTGCTTGTCTCCCAAAAAAAACAAATGTCCCCCCTCTCTCTCACACACACTCTCTCTCTCTCTCTCTCTCTCTCTCCCCCTCTCTCTCCCTTTCTTACTCACTCTATCTGCCTCGCTCCATCACATTTATACCCGCGAGACTGCGCTGCTCCTCATGATAGACCATGCACCCTTTTATCTGTTTTACGCACCGCTCATAGTGACCAAGACTGTGATGGATTACGACTCAAGGATGGAAAAAAAACTTGAGACCCGACCAGTATAGCAAACATCATCTCCACATCAGTTTTTTTTTATTTAATGGAAATCAATCCACGGACTTACTATACTTCAGGAGGGAAAGAAAGGATGATGCGGAGCACGCGCTGTATCATCTCTCAGCATCATCCAAGCATCTCATTCTCATTTTAAAAACACCAATTGTGAATGAACGCTCGTGCACAGTCCGGAGAAAGGCATCCCAAAAATCTTTTAAGTTCAACTTTCCGTTCGTGCAACCTCATGCACTAAAAACACAGAGACAGTCTCTCTCTCTCACACACATCCAAAAATCTGAACCAGAACAGAAACAATCACCCGCATTATTACGCAGTGCCATTATTCACCGGTGCTCCGGATCTCCTCGCAGACACTGAAACCTCCTGTTGTATAATCACTCTTTCAAAACTAATTAAACATTTACCGGCAATTAACAAGCAGTGGATTGTAGCACTGCAGCATATATACCAGTCAACCAAACGGCGCACTGGCTGGCTGGATGGCTTGACGCAGCGCGCCACAGTGTGTGGAGCAGAGCGCGGTCCACATCCTCTCCATTAATAAAGATAACCTGCATGCTCAATTATATCAATAACGAACAAACAAAAGCACGTCTTACCTGTGGCCATAAGGCAAAAGATGAGGTATAACGCCGTCATTTTTTAGCAGCTCTGGCCGCTGATTGTGTTGCGTGGAATGATTCACTCGCTCCGTATATATATATATATATATACAGTATATATATATATATGCGGTGGCTGAGCTGGTTATGGTTCCACCACCGGACAAGCGCGCTGCTGGGAATCGTCTATAATAGCATCCAGTTTAAAGGAATGACTCTGAATGGTCCGAACAGTTTGTAAACTCTCAGTTAGAAAAGCATCTCCATAGTTGGTGTAACTTTCCCCCGCTGCTGCACCAGCTTCTTCTTCTTCTTCTTCTCTTCAGACTCCTTGTCACAGCTGTTACCGCTCACTGCGCGCTCTCTCTCTCTCCCTAACAGTCCATTAGTGAACCTGCATGCGGGTTTCAATCAGTAGCCTCGTCCACAGTCCAACTCTTCTTCAACCTGCTCCTCGAGCATGCCCAGCGCTCCAAACGCGATATCTCTCCTCCTCCTCCTCCTCCGACTAGTGCGCAGTGATGAAGACCCGGTGAAGTTGAAGCCTCCCTCTCCTCCGCTGCTGGAGTCTCTCACTCTGTTTCCCACTGTAACACACTCTCTCTGCTCCTCTCTCTCACTCTCACTGCTCCTCTCTCTCTCACACACACTCTCTCTTCCTCTGTCGGTCCCTACTGTTTACTTCTCATTCCCTCTTGCCAATAGGAAATGCGCACTGACAGTCATCTGGTAGGGAGGGGTGGTGGGCTACACCAAATCTGGCAGCTCTGAGTGTGAGGAGCCCCTCTCTGCCAGGGGGGTCCAGCAGGCCCCCCTCCTCCAGGGCCCTGCTATTGGCTGAGCAGGGCGTCACTGGGAGGGTGTTTAAAACACTTCTCCTGAGTTAAATGACTGCTCTATCATTTTAGGGTGGAGGAGCCCCACATAGAGACTTCAATCGCCCATTCATCTGGTCCCTGTTTGTTGTAATCTAGAGATACATTTTTAAACATGCCACTCCAAATCGCCTATAGGCAGTGGTGGAAGATCTTTTTTACTCAAGTAAAAGTAGCAATACCAAAGTGTACAACTGCTACAAGTAAAAGTGCTGCATTCAAAACTGTTTAAAGTTGCATCAAAATATACTTGAAGTAAATCAAGTAAAAGTGCATTGTACAGAACGGCTCATTTCAGAATACTATATTGGATTATAACTATTTTATGCATTGATATGTAGCCTACATAGCTTTAAGTTTGAAGCTGGTGATGTATTTTTTATGAATTCTATTTTGTATTATTAATCTGAATTGGCAATGTTGCTAGTAATAAAAGGTAGGCTATCAAATAAATGTAGTGGAGACCTCTGAGATGTGGAGTAGAAACATGGGGAGGATATTTAAAACACTTCTTCTGAGATAAATGACTGCTCTATCATTTTTAGGGTGGAGGAGCCCCAAATGGAGACTTCAATCCCCATTCATGTGGTCCCTGTTTGTTGTAATATAGAGATACATTTTTTTAAACATGCCACTCCAAATCACCTATAGGCAGTGGTGGAAGATCTTTTTCACTCAAGTAAAAGTTCAGTTCAGTTCAGTTCAGACAACTTTATTTATCCCCAAGGGGGCAAATAAGTTGTAGCATTCCCAGTCCATACATCCATACATACAACAGACAACCAATAATTAGTTAAGTCAAAGGACACATATTAAAGGCATGGGGCAGTTGGAGGGACAAGTTACAATAAGAACCATATAAATACATTGGATTATGGCAATAAAAGCCCCCCCAAAAAGAAACAATATATAAGAACAACATATCTTAAAGTTCCTCTAAATGACAGTCATTTAAAATGGGTATGGCCTGCGTTCAGCAGCTTAACAGCAGAAGGGATAAAGGACTTGGAGTAACGATTTGTGTTCCTTAAGGGCACATTATAACGTCGGCCTGAAGGCTTCAGAGAGAATTCAGCCGAAAAAAATGTGATCTGGTTGGCTGATAATTTGTTTTGCTTTCTCAGCCACCTGTTTCTCCCAAATTGGACCCGAGTAGCAATACCAAAGTGTACAAATAAAGTAAATCAAGTAAAAGTCCATTGTATAGAACGGCTCCAAATCACTCCAAATCACCTATAGGCTTTGGTGGAAGATCTTTTTTACTCAAGTAAAAGTAGCAATACCAAAGTGTACAAATACTCTGTTACAAGTAAAAGTACTAAAGTACTTGCATCAAAATATACTTTAAGTAAATCGAGTAAAAGTGCATTGTACAAAACGGCTCATTTCAGAATAATATATGTTGGATTATAACTATTTTATGCATTGATATGTAGCCTACATAACTTTAAAATGTTGAAGCTTGTGATGTATTTTTTACGAATTATATTTTGTATTATTAATCTGAATTGGCAATGTATAGCCAGTAATTAAAGGTAGGCTGTCAAATAAATGTAGTGGAGTAAAATGTACAATATTTACCTCTGAGATGTGGGGTAGAAGTATAAAGTACCATGGAATGGAAATACTCAAGTAAAGTTCTACAAGTTGTACTTAAAGTGGCAGTAGGCAGAATCTTTTTGGCATCATTCGGCAAAACATCTGTAATAACCTTTCAGCATATTGTAATTTAAGTATTCTGAGAGATAACTAGACTTCTGCACCTCCTCATGGCTCTGTTTTCAGACTTTAAAAGAATCTAACTTTTATATAACTTTCTTTAATCATGTTTGCTCCAATTCTACCTACTGTAGCTTTAAGTACAGTACAGGAGTACATGTACTTAGTCACTTTCCACCACTGTCTATAGGAATATTACAGTATTGTGGTACCATTCATGGTGACTATAGCTGGATATAAACCTTTATTTTCACAATATTCCATTATTGACCCAAATCCATGTACAGCATCTTAATTTCACTTTATAATTTGTGATACAATCATTTTAAAGACTTAACAATATGCGTTGAAGTAAAGTTAAGTCACTGAACTTCATGCTCGTTTAAAAAATGGTATTAACAGATTTCCCACTATGCATTATTTTTGTCATAACTATACATAAACTTTAGCTTCTTCTGTATGAAGTAACAGAACAGTCCTTTGCTTTAGTCAATCGTTGGTCAATTTCTGATTAAAAGGAAATTTAACTGTTGAAAATTAGCATCCTGTTCAATCCCTTCCCTCCATCACCCAACAGATTTGGAAATGAATTAAGGTGAATTATGTGTAAGTAGTTGCGTTAGCGCAGGATCGGCTGCAGATGTTTTGCCAACGGTGAAATGTTCACTTGACTCTAAAACCTCTTGAAACACTTGAAAGAATAAATCATCAATTACTGGATTAAACCAGTAAAACTGTCAGCATTAACTACATCTCCTGATGTCTTTTGTTTACTCTCTACTTCCCCCCCCCAAACAACTAATGTTATTTAGCCTAACTATGTATTGTTATTTCAGTTAACTCACAAATGAGGTTGTTTTAAACTGAAGTACCTTTATGCAGTGTAAGTCCATAAGCTTATTGAGTATTTTTGCTAATTATTTTCTTTGAAGTTGACTCAAAACATACTTTTTTTTCAGGTGCAGTTTGATCTAAAATCAGCCTATTGTTCATTGTCGTACAGTGGGCGCTAAAATGAACAGAGAACAGAATCATTATCATATTTCAACAAAAAGCTAAGGCTTTTCTAAAGAGATGAAAACAGTGCAGTCTATCACTTGGCCCGTGGCTGTTTATAGGCTTGTTCTTTGATGTCGTTCATTAGTTATTCAAGGTTCTATTGATTAACCAAAATAATAGGCCTCGCAGTCATCTGGTTAATCAGTCTTTCACTTGTATGTGTATTGTACCAAGCAACGACTTAATTTAATGTTAACACACCCCCACCCTTCACACACACACACAAAAACACTCGCACACATGTGCCCTGTTAACTCAACCAGGTGGTTAGGCTCCACAAGACTGAAAAATTCATCAAAGTGTGTCGATTTGGACACTGAGGACTTCAGCATGTGTTGGTTCCAAAAAACATCATCCACGAAAAATAAGAGTCTTTTTGTTTTTGACATTTTGCGCTGCATTTAATTAAAGGCTGAACCGCACAATGATTAGGGCTCGCTCCTCATGAGGGTTACCCCCCTCCCTCCAAACAGTAGTTCTCAAACCCCGGGGCTGGCCTTCCTGTTTATTGCCTCCCTGTAATGCAAACATAAGGGTCCCCTGCCAGTAAACACATGTTGATGGAAGAAACAGCTTGCACAGCTGGGAAGCCAAACCCAGGTTAGTGTGAGTGAGCACATGGGTAAATGAGCGTGTCTGAAAGTGTGTGTGAGCGTGTGCAGGAATAGATTTGTGTTTGTTGTTTTTAACATATGTCAGAGTGCGATTCAGGTTGTGAGTAGGCGCTTGAATGGGAGAGATAGAGAGTAATAAAAATAAATTGTGCTTTTTTTTGTGGTGTGTGTGTGTGTGTGTGTGTGTGTTTGTAGGCCACACTAGTGTGCACGTGTGAAACCGTCAATGAGTGACTGACAGCGGGGGCTTGTGTGAGCAGTAAAACAGCGGGGTGCCTCCACCAGTTGTGTGCTGTGATAATAAAATCAACATCCATTGTGTAAAGTCTGTCACCGGGCACGAGGCTGTGATTGAAATGCATGATCTCCTATGGCTCACACAGATGGACAGATAGACGAGGGCAAAGCAGATGATAACATGCACGAGCATCAGCTTGAGCCAATAGTCTTAATTATGCTGGCCTCCGTGGCATCGAATGGAGGGCGCCCATACTCCCTGAGCTTTTGAGCGTGTGAATAATTTATAAATAAAAAGGGGGTTTTCAGCTGTGGGTTTATTAATAATAAATATGGTTTGATATTTACTAAACTGTTCAGAGGGAGAAAGGGGTGACAGTTAAGACGTCGTTTGCATGGTAATTGTGAGGAGGTAATAAATAAGGCATGAAGTGGAGATATATGGAAATGTGATTCATAGGGAAATGAGAATAATTTAACAAAATATTATCCCAGTCCCTATTTGACCCGGGGGTCAATTAAAAAAGAGATGTCAGTCGTGGTGAGCGGCACGCTGGGCCTTAAAATTACAATCGCTTGCTTTCTCTTTTGTCTTGCTGGAAAGCGGATCTAACGTTCAAGTGGAGGGAAATGTATTCATACTGACACAAACCATGTGTTTAGTTTGAATGAATATTAAACTGAATAAAATCAACCTCATTATCCACTTGAGGAAAAGAAGACGTTTCTCTCTCAAAAGTAAACTCGGTATAACATGAGCTATGAGCTGAGGAATGTGAGTTTTGTTTGGTTTCAAAACCTTCCACTGCTATGGGAAAACTCCACATAGTTTTCAACGCAAACACACATTGTGCATGCGTTATAAAACATTTTATATAAGCATATGAAATAATCATAGCATCATCATGTATTGTTAAAACACACGCTAATCATCCCCCCCTAATTGAATCTGTATCATAATTTATACACTTTGTCTTGGGATTTGAAATATGGCCTGCCAGATTGATGCATATTAACTTCCTGCTTTATATACTGTAGTGTATGTTGCATTGTTTGGACTCCTCTAGGGGTCTAAGGTTTATGCCGCTATCCATATGAGAAACATTACACCAGCTTTTACTGTAATTGTGATATTGAATGTTGAGCTGATCTGTGTCAACCATAACTCTGAATGCCGCTACAAGCTCATAACTCATGAGGACATATACCTTTGCTAGGCAGCGGTATCCATCTGCACAGCTCGGCGAGCAATTCAAAACCTGCTTCCTCTCTCCCATTCCAATAATATGACGTCAGTTCACCGCACCAGTTTTAAAATTTGCAATTAAGCGTTTTCTTTATGTGTGATTGACGAGCAGGAGGAGGGCCATTAAAGCTGAACATGGACCCGGGGCTCGCTCTGCAGTCTATAGGACTATTTCCAGCCTCATATCAGATCCATGTCCTCTGCCCTAATATCAGAATATGACTCTGGCCACCCATGGATTTTGTTTTTTGTCTGTAATGAAAGTCGCTCTGGGGATCTGGTTGAGGGATTCTTTTCCTCGGGGGTCAAGGAGAGGTTGAGGCTTCTGGTTCAAGCTGCGCTTAGAAAAGGGTGTGGATTACAGGAATGCGGCTGTTGAACTCTATTTCTACAGATATATAGAAAAGATCTGCAGTCTGACATTACAGTAGTCGTGACTATAGTGACTCTAAGGTATAGAGGCTTGCATGCGACAAAAAGGAGGTGAAGCCGCATTCTCTGGAGCTCTGATGCACATTTGCACCAGATTTCAACTGTTATCAGGGCATTAAATAGACATTATCGGTCACTATAAGCACCATAGATGTGAGCCATTTGGGGTCTACGACGTTGTAAAATTTAAAGTGAAACTTAAAAGCAACACATTCTAACACGTTATAAAACTGAATGAAACGTTACATTTTGGACAAAAACAAAAAGGCTTCTTTAGGTTTAGGCAACAAAATCACTTAGTTAAGTTTGGGGGAAAAGACATCATGTTTTGGCTTAAAAAAACTACAATTAAAAAGTGAAACTTAACATTTGTGACCACAAAGACAAGTACACGTTTCACACAGAATGTGAACCTCGGCCTCCCGAAACTATCCACCGCCCCCAATCTCTCCCCGATATGGAGTTTCACGCTGTCCATAGTAAAGCGCCTGACTTCTGCTTCTGCTCCTGTCATAATTACTATGGTCACTAGAGGTTGCTGTCGTGTTCTTTTATACCTGCTTTCTGTAATCTACCATTTGAATAAATGATAAAACCTACTATTGGGTGGAGTAGGCCCCTACTGACCCACATCTATGGGGCTTATAACGACTGATAACGCCTATTTACGAGCCTGACAACAGTCCAATCGGCTGACATTTATCAGGATAAAGACCACTGTTTTGATAAAATTGTCAGGTTTTTAGCTCAGATGAAGATAGTTTTGTTATCATCTAATCTTAAAAAGCTACTTCCCCTCCTTTTTTTCAAGCCAGCACTCCATCAACCTGGTGTGCGTTTTCACCCACTTCTTCAATAAAGTAATTACAACATGCCCCAAAATTTAAGATCAGATTGATTGGGTCCTTGGCCAGCCCAGCCGTGTCTTCGCTGATAAGTACAGCAGTAAGCTGTCTAAAATATTCATGCACTGATGCAGAGTTGTTGTCCCTTGATGGGCCTCACCATGTGCAACATCTGTTCCTGATGTCATGCGCGCTCCAGTGTGCCAGAAATGCCCTGATGGCGTCCGTGGCATCTCTGCCGTACTAAGCCGTGTCCAGACACACGGCGCTCCACTCAGCCGCGATAAATATCTGAGACGACGATAGTGATCCAGTCGCCTGGACAGAACTATTGAACACTTCTGCTAATCCATACACATAGATTAGCCACTGCAGTCTCGCACTGAGATCAGCAATTCTGCCGCTCACTGATGGATGTGTCAGTTGATTGCTGGCTCTATCAACAGCTCATGATTATTTGGTGAATATTCCACTATGACTGCTTACACTGTGTAGCACATTCTTATATGTTATGATACAAAATAATTAGTAAGCTGCCAACATATTAACACAGCTCAATAAGAATGTGATCAGGCTGTTCTCAACTTCTCATACACCGTTCGTAGCTATATGCATTATAATTCGTTTATATATCCAACAAAATCAATTTGTATGTAATCCATGTGAACCAGGAAGTATAAAAAGCAACAAACGCCGTGTAGGGAGGAGGTCGGGGCATGGATGTAAAAAGAAAACTGTGCACAGCGTTCATTCTTATAAAAGTTGCTCAGTGGCACATGAAGCAAAAAAAAGCTTGACTTCCCAGCATAAAATTACCCGGATCATTGGCCGATCTTCCACATTCATGTGCCCATAGAGCAAGCGCAGTAGCGTTTCCTGAACCCCACCTCACAGCCGGCAATCTGGGGCTCATTCACATGAACGGAGGAAAGAAAATAACTCTTAATTGGGCTATTAGTGTACTTTACAACTTTTAATGATTTAAATAAGGGCTATTCAAGTGTTCATACTGGGAAGTTGATTTACCTCAAAACAAATTATCCATTGATTAGCAGACATCTCTTTCCCAATGTAAGTCTATGTGAAAAAGTCTTTTGGGGCCCAATGGCATCACGTGACGGACACAGAAGTTGTAGTACCACCGTTTGGCCAATATGTAAAATTTGCTTCAAAGCCTGGCTCTCTTCCTGGGGGGTCACCCAGGAGACCGGTGTTCGTACCCTGTGTGAAACCAGAAGTCAATGTTGATATATTTGTATATTCTTGTCACGTTATGCCACTTCTGTAGTTATTTTAACCCAAACCACAATCTTTTGCTAACCCTAACTAAGTAGTTTTGTTCCCTAAACCAGCTAAGTAGTTTTGTTGCCTAAACCTAACTAAGTAGTTTTTCTTGTCTAAACCTAACCAAGTTGATCTTTTCCTAACCCTAACTAAGTAGTTTTGTTCCCTAAACCTAACTAAGTAGTTTTGTTCCCTAACCCTAACTAAGTAGTTTTGTTCCCTAACCCTAACTAAGTAGTTTTGTTGCCTAAACCTACCTAAGTAGTTTTATTGCCTAAACCTAACTAAGTAGTTTTGTTGCCTAAACCTACCTAAGTAGTTTTATTGCCTAAACCTAACTTCGTAGTTTTGTTGTCTAAACATAACTAAGTAGTTTTGTTGCCTAAATCTAACTAAGTAGTTTTGTTCTCTAAACCTGACCGAGTAAATTTTTTTCCCTACCTAACTAAGTAGTTTTGTTCTCTAAACCTGACCAAGTCATTTTTTTCCTAAACCTAACTAAGTAGTTTTGTTGCCTAAACCTAACCAAGTTGTTTCCTGTGAAGACGGAAGTTTATTTTGAAAAGACTGCATGCATGTAACAAGTGGAAGTTGACGTGTATCGCGTGTTGCTAGACCTTCATAGAAAAACGCACTTAAGATGAGGAATAACTTTTCGTAAGATATACAAACAGTTTTATGAGGACACGATGCATATAATTCTATTCCAACGTGGTGCTTTTATCAATGCAGCAGTCAGAGCGTTATCATACCATTAAAAATACAAGTTAAAGGTAAGCAGCCACATTGTTATGACCAATCCACAGTTTGACACTGACCTCTCATGTCTGTGACATGAAAGAGAGACGATGAGAGGGACAGGGACGGAGACAGAGTCAGCAACAGTCAAGGTGAATCCTGTCCTGGGTACAGTGCCCATACCAGGTCTCAACTACAGTCACAGCTTCCTTCACCAGTGGGCTTGCCTCGCCGTCTGCTGACAATCACATGAATAGGCCACGACTGGCTGCTTGTTTTGTGCCATGATCCCTTGCTGCTCATGCTGCTGAAAAAATAAATAACTCGGCTCTGCACTGCTATAAATAATGGATGACTCGTCCACTGTCACTTTTCATAGCATGTCAAGCCACGGCCTGGCCATTATTAGGGTCTGTCCTCTTCCCCTTTTCTGCCTCTGACTCCAGTTTTGTTATTGTTCTGGTCGACTTGCCTGCACACCTCCTCAGTGGGTCGGCTGTCAGTCTTTCTCTGGGTTAGTGCAGCTGATGGTTGCCACAGAGAAGAAAGAGATGCTTTGGGGGCCTGAAACTAGATGGGTGATACAGCAACAGCAGGAAATCTGGCTTGACCTGGAACAGGTAGCTAAGCACTTTCAGCTAAGATGTCATCCGTCTGCTTGCGTTTGATAACCTGTGCTAAGGCGCTGC